>JAJOOR010005304.1:0-54393 GCA_036250505.1 Solanum acaule | reverse complement strand
CCCCCCCCCCCCCCCCCCAATAATCATGTGTGCTACCGCGACAGTAATGGGTTTGGACTAAAACTGTCAATATGGGCTAGCCCACCCCATCTGGGCTAATCCATACAGGCTTTGACATTTTACGGGTCAGGCCGGGCTAGCCCATTTTTGGTGTGGGCCAGAAAACGGTCGGCCCAACCCACAAGTACGTGGGGCAAGCCAGCCCACTTTTTTTAAAATTATATTATTTTTTTAATTATTAAATAAATTATAATTTAAAAATGTTATCATAAACATCGATAAAACAATATTACATCATGTTAATGTTACTACTTGTTAATAAAATTATCTTTATAATATTTATTAAGGTTTTTTCAAATAAAAGTATAAATATCTAAACAGAAATATTAACCTAATTGTTTTGTCAAATTAAAACACAAAAAAGGTGACAATATTCCAACCATAAAAAAGTTAAAAATAAACTCCTTAAAAAAATCATGAAACTTATGGCGTATCTAGCACATCATGAAATCTATGGCGTAACCAACACTTCATGATCATCTTCATCAAGCATATCTGAATCAGCTTGTGGCAAGTTGTCTTAACATATTCATTTTCATTTGCAATTTATATGCGGTTTCAATTAGTTAAATATTAAATAGATTTTGAGTTTGGACTCTCTTTAATTTTAAATTTTAATATTATATTATTTTTTTTTAATTATTTTTATTTGGCCCACGGACCGGCCTTACATATATTTCTCAAGCCCCACAAATCAGCAGACTTATTCAGGTCGGGCTAAAAAGTTTTTTTCTTAAATGGGCTCCAAAAATCTTTGCCTAGCCCTATTAAATCCCGGGTTAGGCCAGGCCGGCCCAACGGGCCTATCCCATATTGACGGCTCTAGTTTGGACCGGTCTGAGATGCCGGGCCCAAACCCCAACACTGTTCCCCACCTAAACCCCAAACCCATCCCGCGTCCTGAATTGGTACCAGGATGGACAAGCACTAGACTGGGCTGATTCAGGATGTCCTGCCCCATTAACCACCCTTAGTTGGTTCATATTAATTTGACACGTTTCATATTTGACATTTTGAAATGTTTGACACTTACATTTCTAAACAATATTCAAGGATTCAGATTCATAAAATTGTTTGTAGTTCTTACTTTGTAGCGATATTTCATCAATCAAATTGACTTTTCAACATAGCTTTTGTTACAAATGAACTTAGACTCATTCTTAAGTAATGTACATAACCCATATATAGATAGAAAATTTGTAAGGGTCTCTTTTATTTCTTTCTTTAGTTAGCTTATGATATACATGTAGTTATATTGCTTACCAATTTGAATAAGTGCCCATTTGGATCGACTTATTTTAGGTGTTTTTAAGCCAAAATAGCTTTTAAGCAGTTTTGAAGTGTTTGGGTAAAATTAAAAAGTGCTTATAAGCACTTATTTTAAAGCCAAAATAACAAAAATATGCCAAATAAGTTAGAAATCCTAACTTATGACTTTTGGCTTATAAGTTATAAGCCAAAAGCCAATCCAAACAGGCCCTAATACTACCAGTTATTCTCTCTATTCTGTGAACATGAGAGTCAATTCCATCTCTGTTTGGGCTACTAGTTCATGCTCTAGTTGGGTCTAGCCGTGAAGAGGGTGTTAGAGTCTCACATTGGTTGGAAAATCGACCGATGGTTTATTTGGACGTGGACAATCCTCACCTCATTAGGTAGCTTTTGAGATTGAGTTAGACCCAAGTGTCATGTCTTTCAACTTTAATATTTCTTTTTGCTATCACTAATATACTCCTGTTTCATTCTATGTGTCGTAGTTTGACTATCCCTAGAGTTTAAGAAAGTATGGAAGACTTTTGAATCTTGTACTCTTAGATTGTTTATATTGTGTGTGACAAAATGTCCATTGTGGTCTCTTAAACATGTCAGGTGTGTAGTTGGAATTAAGGAGTTATTATCAATACAAAAAGTAATATTCTTTTTAGATTGACTAAAAAGAAAAATAAGACACATAAAGTGAAACAGAAGGGGCGATGTATAAGTAACAACATACCCGGGGGGTCTGAGAAGGGTAGAGTGTATGCAAAACTTACCACTACCTCGTGGAGGTAGAGAGTATGTTTTCGAAAGGGCAATGTATGAGTGAAAGTAACATTTTAAATTGTTTCCAATCAGAATACCTTGGTATAAAATTAAAGCGGAGGGAGTAGCTCTTTAGGTACTTGAGTTACTTGCTTTGATGATTTTGTGCTCCATAGACTACTTTGAGCAGAGTTTTCTGGGTTTCAAGGTCTGGGGGCAGTAGGACTCAACCTCAAAAGTAGACCTAAACTATGATCACATAAGGTTGCATGCCGTGTTTCATTAAACCTAATGATGGTAATGTAATGCTCACGAAGTATGAGAGGAGGACTAGTTTACAATTGCAATGGGTTGTCAGATGCTTGAATGGCAACTGTTCTGGCTCTAAATTCATTTGTGAATACAAGTACCAGACTAAATTGGACAAGTAGGAAGACCAAACACAAATTATTTGGTTTATACACAAGGACTGCTATGGCTGACTCACATGCCTTACTACACTACCTTTTCCCTATTCTCTGTTTTAGACTCAATTAACTGTGTCTAATGTTTAATCCGTCTATCTAATGTTGCTTTTGTAGGTGTTAGGGCTAGTGCAGAGAAATTCATTGAAGAAACATGTGCTATGAATATAAACCGACTTATGTCAAATAAGTCTCGAGCGATTAATAGGAGTTCTCTGTCTGAGCTTTTCATCTCATTCATCGCAAAGGTAGTAATTGGTTTAGGACTCTATTGTCTGTTGTGTTTGTCATATGATGTTGAACCTATTGACTGTTTTGATATTTTCTTTCTATGAATATTTATTACAATTTTGGAAATGATTATTTTTATAACAATGTTGTACGAAAATTTACTTCATTACTCTTGTGTAGTTCTGCGACATCAGTTCAAGAGCCTCTGCTCAGGGAATTAGCCCATTTACTGGCCAGTGGGAAGACATTGAGAGCAACATGAGATGGCTGCCTAAAACATATACAATATTTGTAAATCTCTGTCTCTCTTATGCGCGCACACACACATCCCAAATACCCACACCCTTTTTCCCATCAAAGCTGCTGCAGGTCTATACCTTTTTTATTTTATTTTTTTATTATTATTATTTATTTTGACGTTCAAGTTACTGTGTTCAGGTTGAGGATCCCTTTGAGCAGCCACTTAATTCAGCAAGGGGTGTAAGCACTAAACAACTAACAAGAATAGAAGAAGCATTCAGGAGTACCCACTTTATGCTTTGTTCATCGAATCAAAACAAGAATGAAATTATTTCTACTCTTGTTAAGCCACATGTATCGAAGTTTGTGGCAAGAACATCTGGAAACCAAAATAACTACACTAGAAATGGCCTTCGGCCACAATTGCAAGCACAGAGAGCTATAAAGCCACCATTACAAGCACATCATCAGCGTCAGGCCCAGAGAGCTATACATCCACCATTACGAGCACAACATCAGTCTCAGGCACAGAGACCCATCAATCCCCCATTACAAGCTCATCAGCTTCAGGACAAAAGGATGAATAGGAATCAGAATTCAACGGCGCAGGGACCCACACAAGCTATTCGTGTTCAAACACAGACAGTATGGAGGCCAAAATCAGACAGATAGGGGTGTGAATTTGGACTTGTGCTGCTGAAACTAAGCATCCAATCAAGTGCTTCTACTTCTTTTTTTCCGGTGGTTATGGGGAGGTAATGATAGCTTGGGTCCAGAGAGACTAGTGAGTCTATTTGCCAATTTCAGAGAAAGACAATTGCCCTTGAGGACATCCTATAAAATTGGAACGATATAGAAAAGAGAGCACTTGATAATACATATTGCTATGTGCTGATGCAATGCATATATTCTCTTATAGGCACCTTCCCTCTTGGCATGCTTGAAATTGTTATGGTTGTAGTCTGTTATACAATGATCAAATAGAAATGTATCATCAAGTAAGATTAAATCCAGCCATAGAATTATAGCAGGATATTTCACGACTTGTCCTAAACCGTAGGTTAATGGAGCCTAATTCAGTACCTTGTTCGCGTTGCAACTAAGATCAATTTATTTTAACTTTAGCCTTGGGTTGAATAGTGATAGAGAAAGGAGATAAAAGTTCAGATTTGTGGCTCATACAGTATGTTAGAAACACCACTGAAAAAAGAGAGTTCATTGCAATTCAATGTCTCAGGACCCCTAAATTTATCAAAAGTTTATAGATCTCATGATTTGTGGTTATACACAACCAACTTCTAATTAACAAATTACAAGACAAGTTCCTGTGGCTTTTTTCATGAATTGAGATGTGCATTATCCTATTGTTTGTCAACACAAACGTGATAAATACTTTGCCCCTACAGATAAATATAACTTAAGCACATCCTCTACAAGTGAACTTAGAAAGAGATGGTGACATTATTATCGAAGAAGTAGCTTTTGTGCCGATTTATCTGTATTTTTATTATACTTCCTCCATTTCAATTTGTTTGTCTGGTATTGACTTGAACACAAAGTTTAAAAGAGTAAATACTTTTAAATCTTGTGCTCTTAAACTAAAGATATGTATAATATACAAAATCTTGATCGAAACATTCTTTTTGAAACGGGTTAAAAAGTTAAGAGAAACAAATTGAAACAGAGTGAACACTTCATCAAGGCAAGGAACAATGTATTCTTTAGTATTGAGAACACAAATAAAGGAGACATGATTAAACTTAATATTAATATAATATGCCTCATAGATCATAGTATGTTACATTCAATTTGCGGAATATTATACGGGGAGCCTGCTAGAAAGGCTAAAAAAAGACATCGTAGTTGGTCACATACATGTATAATAATAAATAAATAAAAAAGCTTAATTCTGGACTTGGACAACAAAAGTAGATTTTTTCCACGTTGAAAAGAACAATCCAACAGATAGTAAAGAGAAGATTCTAACAGTTGCCCAAAAAGAGAGGATAAAATAACACATTAATTTGGAGATAAACTATTTGGATTGAGGAAAATCTAATTGTATGGATTCTTTAGACATAACTTTCTGTGAAGGACAAGGAAGATTTAAAATAGCTAGTATGAACAGACTAAGAGATTTATTCTCACGGGATTTCTTTTTTTGTTTGTATTGCTCTACCAATTACAACAATTATTCTCTTGTAAGTCTATGGAGTAGGGTTGAACATGGATGTTGGTTCGGGTTTTTTTAAAGAAAAAATTTTAGGAATAGCAAACATAATAATCATATTAGTGTTCTACAGCTATATTTTTGTTAATTGCGCTCCATAGCCATTTTTTCGTTTGCTATGGAGCCTTTGATTTGTATAAATCACGAATTACGTTAAATTTATATGTTATTTAGACTATGGATACTATAGCAACTGAAAATATGTTATTTAGACTATGGATACTATAGCAACTGAAATCACAACAATTCTCCAAGGTTTTACAAACCCTAGATCTAAACAAGCTATGTAGAATCAAGGAACCGATTGAATTCTAGGGACCTAGTGGATGAAAGGAAACCACTAGTGAAATCCCAAATACTTGGTGACAAAATATACAGAGAAATCCTTTAGATTTCGGGGTTGAAACTTGAAAAATACTACTGCTTTGTTCTTGAAAGAAACTGGTGCCTCTTTCTCTTCTTTTCGTTCTAATTTGGATGATTTTTGGAGAATGAGGGTTCTGGGTATGTCTGACTAGGTTATTAGGCTTAGACTGAGCAAAATAACGTAGTTTAGGCATCAAACGACGTAATTGAAGTGCCCCCAACGCATAGGAAAAAGACCAAAACGACCCTGACTTAAAAGCCATCGAAGGTCATCCACAGTGGGACTGACGGACCGTTGTTTGGACTACCGACCGTCAATTGGGGTCGCAGTTTATGGTCTGTCCGACATGGCTTCACTAAAATGAGCATAAATTTTCACTCTGATCTTGGATTTTAGCAAACTCGATGGTGTTGGAAAGAGGATTCAATTATCTTTAATCTGATAGGTAATGGGCCACCTAATACATTTTGTGCTAAAAGATATGACCGTTTGAAGTTGACCCAACAACCATTTTCCTCTAATTAGCTGCTGACCCTCACCTACGGTCCGTAGGTCCAACCACAAACCATACTGGTTGGTCGTGGGTGGGATCATAGATCCCAAAATTTTGGACCCCAATGACAGACCCTACCTACGGGCCGTGTGTCAGATCGCGGACCGTCGGTGGCTTCCGTGGTTCTGGCACTAGGTCTTGGAAAACTGCATTTTTTCTATTTTCTCAAATTCGAGGTGTTACAATATCTCCCCCCTTGAAAACATTCATCCCCGAATGAAGTCTAAAAAAGTTAAGTTTGGAGGGAAGGAGCTGCAATCCCTACCTCTAAGTACTAGAAACTGATATCTAACTGAACTGAATTCCAAGAACATGCAAGTATGCTGAAATGCAAGAATAACCGAGGGAACAAGATATTGAGATTGAATTACTCAAAAGTAAATTGAGAGACTGGAGAGGAACTAGTACCTCAAGCTGAAACGGAATCGAAAGGAAATATGTGAGGATACTTGGCCATCATGGTTGCTTCCGCTTCCCAAGTAGCTCCCTCTACGGACTGACTCCTCCACAAAACCTTCATTGAAGCGATTTTCTTATTTCTCAACCTACGAACCTGACTGTCAAAAATTTCAAATGGCACATCTTTGTAAGTGAGACTATCATTCACAACCACTCTCTAATGGTACTATTTATGACGGATCACCCACACACTTCTTCAACAAGAAAATGTGAAAGACTGGATGAATCGCTGCTAGTTCTGCTGGCAACTCTAACTCATAAGCCATATTACCAATTCATTTTAGGATTCTGTAAGGACCTACATATCTAGAACTGAACTTCCCTTTCTTGCCAAATCTCTTCACCCCCTTCATAGGTGACACCTTCAGGAAAACCCAATCATCAATTTCGAACTCTAAGTTGTTGACACCTAATTTTGGCCTAACATTTTTTAAATTCGTAACTTTTAAGTTCTATTTATTCAAAAGTTCAAAATACGTTTTTTTTTAAATTTTAAATAAGTTTATCAATATTTATTCTTATTTGTCAAAAAATTAGGATTTTTTATCAGTTAATATTAATTATATATTTTTTTTCACAGCCGGTTGAATATGTTTAAATATTTGTTCATCTTGATTAAATCATTAATTCTGTTAAATTGCAATTTTTTTACATGTTATTGGTTACGTTCATTACATTTTTAATATTTATTTTTATTCGTTACATTTGTTAGTATTTATTTTGATATTTTGCGCAGTCTAAAAATTTGTTCAAATATGAATAAAATTGCATACACAGATATTTTATTAATAAGTGATTTTGGCCCACGATTTTAAGATAAAGGTATTATACTACTGGTGGTTTTCAATTTTCTATTTAAAGAATAACTTGGTCATTAAGTTAAGGGGTGGAGAATTATATTTTACAAGAGGGTTGGGAATTTTCAGATTTTTATTCACAAAGGAATTTCACTTTTCATCAATCTTCCGGTCACCACCACCCCGAAATCCAGCGAAGCTTCGGCAACACAAAACCCCAACCCAAATCCCTTTTACTTTCTTCCCCTTCATTCACTTTTCACTCAAAAACCTTACACTACCTAACCGTGCTACAGTTCCACCGGAGCAGTAGGACAACACCACCACCCACTGCCTCACCTGAGCTATATTGTTTCCAGCGAAACCCAAAAACCCCAACACCTTTCTTCGTCCAGAAACGAAAACCAACCAGAAAACCAAAACTAAACAACTCCAAACCACCGGAAAAACCCATTAATGGCGGCAAAAACCCGACCTACCAGCAGCAACTCCGGTGAGGAGCGAGGAGCTCCGATGAACCGGAGCAAAACAACAAGCACCATTGTCGGTCCCCTTTCCCTCTTCCCCTTAATGATTTTCTTTTATTTTTAGGTGTTTCAGATTAACATCAACGAGCCCTGGTAAAAACCAAAACAGCGACCACCGCCGTTCTCCGATCAATAGCAACTTCAAAACGACCCTTCAACCAAACCCTCACAACAACCCACATCGTGAATGAGCTTAGAGCTCGCGAACCAGTAACATCTCCGGCGAGATCCATCGTTGTTACCAACGAGCTCAAAGCTCCAGCAACCTCGCACAACAGCGAAGAACGACTAGAAGCTCTCGAAATCCGGGGAGGCTGTCACACCGTCGGTACAACCCACTAACCAGATGAGCTTCAAGCTCCGGTCGAAACCTCACTGTTTGTCTCCTTAACTCATATTTTTTATTTTGATTATTCATACTATTGTATTCATCATTTTTTATTACTATTATTTTAATATTTTTATTGTTCGATGTGTTGATTGTTGTTTGAAAATTTATTCGACTGAGTTCTCTCTTTTTTTGTTTACATAGTTGTATAGTTATGGCTTAATTTATATATTTTACACTTTGTTTTGCTAAAACTTTCTTTTGATTATGGTATTAATGATCGGTTCTTTTATTTGACTTTTCCGTTAATGATTTCTATAAATGTATTCACTAATTTTTAGAGATGCTTCTGTGAATGTATGTGGTGACTCATCTATTTGGTTTAATTAATCATGTATGTCACTGTTTTGTTTTCCTTCTATATTTATTAATGATTTTGAATGAGATTGTATTTTATATTATATGTTAGTGCTCCAATTTGGTCATATGTGGTTGGTATTGATTATTAAAATTGACCTTAATGCATTTTCTAAAGATTTCCAGTGAATCGTGTTATTATGGCTATATTTATTTATTTGTTTACTTTATTTTGGATATTGTTGTTAGGTGATATATTACTTTACACTTCCTTTGATTAGTGTTAATGCATTTTAGTAGAAAATGATCTTTTATGTAGCCCAACGATTATCGTAGAATAAGAGGAGCCGTCTTAGGAAATGACTTAACTTAAAAGACAGATGCCTCGATTTTTGAAGCCTCTCCATTTTAAAAAACGAAAATTTAGTTTAAATTTATATTTTTGTATGTTAAAAATAACCGATGAAGAAATTTTCGTCGATTTTCAAGGCTTCTCATGTTAATAAGATGGGTTTTTATTTTGAATTTATTATTTAATTCATTTATTTTTATTCGTATTTATTTACCACTAACACTTTTACTAAGTGTCTTTACAGGTACTCGGAGTTGCTTTCCATTGAAGCTATTCGAACAAATTCATTATTGTATATTATTGACGATAGGTAAATTTAAGCCGTTTCTTATATAATTTTATTTTATTATTTGTGTATATTGTATGTTTGTTTTACTTGTGTATTTGTTTTTATCTTATCCTCAATTTAAAAAAATGAACTCAGTCGAGACCCACAATTGTAGATTTTGAAGAATGCCTAACACATTTTCTTCAGAATAATTTGAACCCCTTACCTAGAATCTTTTGGTTTCGTAGACATTTTGTTAAAATTAGTTTCCCAGTTTTTTCTAAAATTAGTTGGCGATTCTTTTAAAACTCGTTTATTCTTAAAATTCTTTAAAATTGAATCAATTATTTATTTTTTGAGTCACCACGACGTTTTTCCTTATTTGAATAGAGTAGAGATTTAAACAAAATGGCGACTCTGCTATGGATATAGAAGTTCTAATCATTATGAGTTTATTTTTTCAAATTGAGGAGCTATTCTTTTATTGTGTTATTCATTATATTTTATATATTGTTGATTATTTGTATATTATATTTGTTATTTATTCATTATTTGTTTGAACTGTATATAAACTGTCATTGCATTTATGACATTTTTTTACATGTATGTATAATATATTAAAGAATGGTTTTGCGAAACTACAGTTGGACTTTTTTATACTCAATACTTTTTCGGAATGATTGACAATTTATTGGTTCGTCATGCGTCCAATGGTTGTCGTGAGTTCCAATCTAAGTTGTCCGTTTGGGTTCTCGATTTTTCAAAAGCCACTCTTAGTCAACTAGCGTAGAACGAAATCAAATTCTGAATTTAGTGCATTATGAACTAAGTAGACCCAACATTCAAGGCATGTTGGACCCATTAGAAGTCCACATTGTGCCTATTTGGCCCATTGGTCAATAAAAGACAATCATGCATATGTGTTTAAATTTGAAGGATGTATATGTCATTTGGCAAACCAATGTCCTTTGGGGTAGGGAGTTTAATAGTTTGTTCGAGTCGATGTAGTATCAAGTTATCATTTCATCAAAAAATGTGGACATTCGGAGATGACAAGAAATAAAACAAAAGGATCGTCTATAGAGGCATAACTTAGGATGGTACTCCTGCGTGAGATTGATTATTTGTATCATAATTCAGTTTTACTAATAAAGTTTGTATAAATTCAAATTTTGGGACAATGTTGTCAAATAGCATAATACATCCTTCAGATCGGTAGGCCTACTCTTGACATAAAAATGTCACATATTGTATAGGACGCATAATAACTATTTGTGTGTTTTGTGTTATAATTGAGTTTGTCTTCAATCAAAGTAGTTCTTAAGTATTTACTAAATTCTTTGCGTGATATTTTGCATTATCCATTATGAACATGATTTAACACTTTTACTTTTTGAGTTTTTTTCTCTCTTTTAATCAAGAGGTTGATTTATTTCCAAATTTGGAAGTCATTGTTCATCCGAAATTGCAAGGGACAAGAGGACTCTCGAAAATTTGAGTCTTTGCATTTCACAAGACATTAGTATCAAGTCAAAAAAATAAATCAGGGGAGTCTTTGACTATAAGGTCGTACTCATTTATTTTTTATTGTTTTACATGTTAGCCTTGCTTCACATATTTCTCATATTTTTACAGGAAAATAATCCCCGATGATAGTCGGGGATGGTCATAACGATGTCTGGTTCTCGTGGATAATTGAGAGAAGACACAGTTTCAAGAGACATTCAAAAAAGAATACAACAAGAAGTGGTTACTGTAAAAAAAAATGACAAACCACATTCAACAGACAGTATAAAGATCGACAGTTAAAAGGATACAATGAATCGCTTCGAGTTTGTCTAAATTTTGAAATTATTTTATGTCATATCTAAACAAACTGCGTGAATCTGATTCTCATCTTGGTGATATACGTAGGCAGCCCTTCTTGGGTTCGATATTCATTTTTCAAATTTTCAAAAATAAAAAGTAAAATAGTTTGTGCATATTTTCAAAGACATTTATGAACGAACTACGCGAACCTGATTCTCATTTCGGTGAGATACGTAGGCAGTCCTTCTTGGGTTCGGTAACCATTTTTTCAAAATTTCAAAAATAAAAAGTAAAATAGTTTGTGCATATTTTCAAAGACATATCTAAACGAAATACGCGAACCTGATTCTCATTTCGACGAGATATGTAGGCAGCCCTTCTTGGGTTCGGTAACCATTTTTTCAAATTTTCAAAAAGAAAAAGTAAAATAGTTTGTGCATATTTTCAAAGACAACTGAACGAATTACGCGAACCTGATTCTCATCTCGGTGAGATACATAGGAAGCCCTTCTTGGGTTCGGTATTCATTTTTTCAAAAGTAAAAAAAATAAATAGTTTGTACATATTTTCAAAGGCTTATCTGCACGAACTACACATACCTGATTCTCATCTCAATGAGATACGTAGGCAACCCTTCTTGGGTTCGGTATTCATTCTTTCAGGTTTCAAAAAAAATTGTGCATATATTCAAAGACATATTTGCATGAACTATGCACACCTAATTCTCATGGGATACGTAGACAGCTCTTCTTGGGTTCGGTATTCATTCTTTAAAAAAAAAACATCGTGTACATAATGTAAGAGTCATGTCTTCAGCTAAGTTGGGACCAATGCAATTAGGAACATGCGAAATGTTTGATATGATGAAGATGACTGACTTTGTGGTAAATCATAGATTCTTTTTGTACCTCTCATTTGTACTTTTGTGATGCTTGAGAATTCTCTTGTAGACATTCAAGATAAGAATAAAACCAACCTCATGATTTCATGTGCATTGTGTGGTGAACTTTTAGATCAAAATTCAATTGCATTGCACTGTTGATCTAGAACTTGGCCTGAATGTTTTTCGAGGTGAAATCCTAAGTAATGATTGGCTTGGGAAATTATTGTAGGCCTTATTGACCCGATTGTGCCTTTTAAAGCCTACCAGATGACATTATTCCCTAGTGTTCCCCACTTCAAGCCTGGAACATTTTCCTTGGACAACCAAAGATGTGCTTATATGCACTATTCCTCTCTTGGCCCAACCTTCTTGAGCGCACCAAAGATGTGCAAATTATAAGAGAAGATCCAAGTTTGAAGTTGTCAAAGGTAAAAGATATCGAGTCTCCCCAAAGTCAAGGAAGGAAAATGACTTCTAGAGAAATAAAAAGAAAGAATGAAAGAAAAAAGGTCGAAAGAAAGACAAAAACACCCCTACAAGGTCAATGAAATATGAAAAGGAAAATACTCCAACAAAAGAGGAAAAAAATTCAAAAGAAAGGGGTGAAATAAAAGAAAAGCTCCAAAAAAAATAAGAACTCAAAAGAAATCGAAACAAAGGGGTGAAAAAAAAGGAAAAACCCCAACAAATGAGAATTCAAAAGAAGTAAAAAAAAGGGAGACAATGAAGAGGATCAAACGTCAAAGGTATATCAATCATCAAAAATACGAATTCACTGTGATGCTCAAGAAGAAATTAGGTCACTCTAATTCCAAATAAATATCCTACCCGTCTCTAAGCCTACATTACAAGTCAATGACAAGCCCTACATGATCTCAATTCAAATGCTCTCACATTAGTGAAGATTTACATAAGAATCAAGCATATGGTATCACAGTTGCATGCATTGAACATTCTTGTGAGTGTGATTGCACTTTGAATGTCCTCAAATAGTATGCTTCAAATATGTGTGAAATAGGACTTTTCTTATTGTGAGGGCAATTGAGACATGAGGATGGTACATTTCAAAACTTTTGTTTGAAGCAAGATGAACAAATCTTGTTAATACTTAAGTATGTTTGAGGTACCACTTGAAGCTGTAGGAGTTACCTTGAATTCAATTTTAGTTAGAGAAAGAAAAAAAAGAAAAAGAAAAAAAAATGAGATTTACATGCGATCCTAACTGTTGGTACAAATTGTAGTCAAGATTTGACTGTTTCTTCACATTCTTTATTCTTAAAACAAAAATAAATAAAAATAAAGGTGAGCAAGCACCACTCTTTAATATTTTTCAAAGCATTTTTTTAGATTCTTTCTATTAAAAAAAAAAAGAGAAAAGAATTTTCCTTTCCTTTTTGGGTTGTTCATTGTGAAAAGTGTTATTAGACTAATCTTAACAGTATGAGACACCTATTTTAAATCATTGGATCGTTCGTCCCTATAATGTAACATAATTTTTTGTCTTTAGGCTTTGAATATGACAAGAAATATCATTTTCCTATTTCATCATGTTCATATTGTGCATTTTCTACTAATGATCTTGTCTTAGATTCTTTGCAATATTTATCATCTACAGGTTTGGAATTACATTTGACCTGATTCCTGGCTCAACAGGATATGTAGGCGCCACGATGGCTCGATCATATGCCCAGTTTGATTTTCTTTTCTCCTTGTAATAAAAACTGGGGCAGAATTTTTGAGAATATCTCAAATATTCCCAATAAGGGTGCTAGATTTGCCAAAAGTTCTAACTGGGACAAATTTTTTGAGGAAGACCTCAAAAATTCCAACAAGTACTATCAGAAGCTTGATAGTCAACTTCAAATGATCCATCATCGCTTGAAGTTCAAATTCAACTTACAAATCTCCAGCATTGTCATGGCAAGTCAGTAGCTCCTCATACAAATCCCCAATAAGACATGAGTCACAATAAACACAAAATGGTCAAGAATAAAATGTTGGTTGCTCACATGCGTCAAAGTGATCATGCATTTTGTACACACTCTTTTAAGGAATCTTTTCTCAAGATTTCTTGACTAAGTCGCTAGCTAAGGCGACATTGTGTCTACTAATTGTTCCTTTTCAAGTACAGGAACAGGTGAAAGCATTGAGGCGGTGACATTTTCAAGACAATCATCGAGTCATCCACTTCGTTACAGTGGACAATCATCGAGTCATCTACCTCATTACAGTGGATAGTCATCGAGTCATCCACCTCGTTACAGTTGGACAATCATCGAGTCATCCACCTTGTTACAGTGGACAATCATCGAACCGTCCACCTCGTTACAGTGGAAAATCATTGGGTCATCCATCATTTGCATTCTTCATAGTATTTTTATTTGCCGAGAGGGCCATTGCATTTTTATTTGTCGAGAGGGCCATTGCATTTTTCATTTTCCAAGAGGGTCATTGCATTTTTCATTTGTCGAGAAGGCCATTGCATTTTTTCATTTCCCGAAAGGGTCATTGCATTTTCATTTGCCAAGAGGGACATTTAATTTTCATTCGCCGATAAGGACATTGCATTTAAGCTGCATCTATTCGGAGGTGAAGGATGTGCACCCTATCTATTTCGCGTTCAAGTAAGAGGAAACTTGCGTTAAAAGATATTTGCATTTAAGTCACATCTATTCGAAGGTGAAGGATATGCACCTTATCTATTTTGCGTTCAAGTCGGTGGAGACTTGCGTTGAAAGACATTTGCATTTAAGTCACATCTATTCGGAGGTGAAGGATGTGCACCTTATTTATTCCGTGTTCAAGTCGGTGGAGACTTGCGTTGAAAGATATTTGCATTTAAGTCGCATCTATACGGAGGTGAAGGATATGCACCCTATCTATTCCACGTTCAAGTCAGTGGAGACTTACTTTGAAAGATATTTGCATTTAAGTCACATCTATTCGACGGTGAAAGATGTGCACCTTATCTATTCCGGGTTCAAGTCGGTGGAAACTTGTGTTAAAAGATATTTGCATTTAAGTCACATCTATTCGGAGGTGAAACCTTATATATTCCGCGTTCTAGTCGGTGGAGACTTGCGTTGAAAGATATTTGTATTTAAGTCGCATCTATTTGGAGGTGAAGGATGTGCACCTTATCTATTCCGCGTTCAAATCTGTGGAGACTTGCGTTGAAAATTATTTGCATTTAAGTCGCATCTATTCGAAGGTGAAGGATGTGCACCCTCTCTATTTCGCGTTGAAGTCGGAGGAGACTTACGTTAAAAGATATTTGCATTTAAGTCACATCTATTCGGAGGTGAAGGATGTGCACCTTATCTATTCCGCGTTCAAGTCAGTGGAGACTTGCATTTAAGTCACATCTATTTAGAGGTGAAGGATATGCACCTTATCTATTCCGCGTTTAAGTCGGTGGAGACTTGCGTTGAAAGATATTTGCATTTAAGTCGCATCTATTCGGAGGTGAAGGATGTGCACCCTATCTATTCCGTGTTCAAGTCAGTGGAGACTTGCGTTGAAAGATATTTGCATTTAAGTCGCATCTATTTGGAGGTAAAGGATGGCACCTTATCTATTTCGCGTTCAAGTCGATGGAAACTTGCGTTGAAAGATATTTGCATTTACGTCACATTTATTCGAAGGTGAAAGATGTGCACCTTAGCTATTCCGCGTTCAAGTCGGTGGAGACTTGCGTTGAAAGATATTTGTATTTAAGTCGCATCTATTCGGAGGTGAAGGATGTGCACTTTATCTATTTCGCGTTCAAGTCGGTGGACACTTACGTTGAAAAATATTTCATTTAAGTCGCATCTATTCGGAGGTGAAGGATGTGCACTCTATCTATTCCACGTTCAAGTCGGAGGAGACTTGCATTGAAAGATACTTGAATTTAAGTCGCATCTATTCAGAGGTGAAGGATGTGCACCCTATCTATTCCACGTCGAAGTCGCAGGAGGCTAGCGTTGAAGGATATTCATATTCTATTACTGGAAGTGGTAGTGTTTCACAAGATCCTACTGATGGATCATTTTCATTCATCCTACCGATGGACATACATTCAAATCCTACCGATGGATCATCTTTTTTCATTCGTCCTACTGATGAACATACATTCAAATCCTTAGATGGATCATCTTTATTCGTCCTACCAATGAACATGCATTTATATCCTATCTATGGATCATTTTCATACGTCCTACCGATGGACACGTATTTATATCCTACCGATGGATCATCTTCATTCGTCATATCGTAAGAGATGTTATCTTTTCATTAATTTTTTCTCTAATAATGAGTTTTATATTTTTCTTTTCGAGAACATTCAAGAGGATGCATTCTCAATTTAGCCACATGTGTGGACTACGTCAACAAGGACGCAGCATAACGTGGAACCTTTTGGAAGCAAGTTAAGGATCGACTTCCACCACATTCCAATCACACTTTTATATGCAGGTCATGTGTTCGGCCAAAATTGGGTTTGTCAATTTTCTTTGTCCATGATGTCTTTCATCAATCATATCGAACGAAAGGGACATAAGTCCTTTCTCCTCACATCTGCATAGGACTTCTGACGACTCTGGGTTGTCTTTAGTCAATATCTGATGAGTTGAACTTTTTCTATATCCTCATGAACTGAATATGGCCCAATCAAGGCTGCTTCACCTACTTCAAACCAACCATTGGAAACCTGCATCTACGTGCATATAGTGCCTCATACGGGGCCATCTAAATACTGGAATGAAAGATATTATTATAGGCGAACTCTATGAAAGGTAGGTGATCATCCCAAATACCCTTGAAATCTATCACGCAAGCTCTCAACATGTCCTCTAAGGTCTGAATGGTACGCTCTGCCTGACCATTCGTCTATGGATGAAATGTTGTATTGAGATTTACCTGAGTACCAAAACCTTTCTGAAACGATTTCCAGAAATGAGAGCTAAACTGAGGACCCTATCTGAGATGATAAATAAGAGATCCCCATACAACCTGACTATCTCATTAATGTAGAGTTTGGCGTAGTCCTCCGCTGAATCTGTAGTCTTGATAGCTAAGAAGTGAGTGGACTTAGTGACTCTGTCCACTATCACCTAAATGGAGTTATGTTGTCTGCGAGTACGAGGTAAACCCATAATGAAGTCCATGTTTATCACTTCCCACTTCCATGTTGTAATGTTAATCTCTTGAGTCATACCTCCTGTTTTCTGATGTTCTACCTTAACCCGTTGACAGTTAGGACACTTAGCAACAAAGTATTATATGTCCCTCTTCATGTCGTTCCACCAAAAGACTTCTCGTAGATCACGGTACATCTTACTAGCACCTAGATGAATGGAATACCTAGAGTTATGAGCTTTTGTAAGGATCTGTTGCCTTAACTTACCCACATTAGAACACATAAGCGACCCTGGTAACGAAGCGCACCATCTCCCCCTTGGGAGAAAACCTCAACCTTCTGCTGATGAGATGCACCTTTCAACTGAAGTAATATAGGATCAGTGTCCTGTTTTTCCTTAACCTCTGCTACCAATGAAGATTTTGATCCATTCTGAACTATCACACCACCATCTGATGTGTTTGTAAGGCAAACTCCTAAGCGAGCAAGCCGGTGAACATCTTTGGCTAATTCTTTCATCTCGTCTCAACATGTGCTACACTACCCATGGATAGTCTGTTGAGGGTGTCAGCCACTACATTGACCTTACTCGGAGGATAGAACACATTCATTTCATAGTCTTTGAGGAATTCAAGCCATCTCCTCTGACGAAGATTCAACTATTTCTGGGTGAACACATATTAGAGGCTCATATTGGTATGTGAACACATCAACATGAACACTATTTAAGTAGTGTCTCCAAATCTTTAGGGCAAATACTACGGGTGCAAGGTCGAGGTCATGAGTCGGGTAATTATTCTCGTGGACCTTAAGTTGTCTAGAAGCATAAGTTATGACCTTACCTTGCTGCATCAACACACAACCTAGGACGACCCTGGATGCATCACAATAAATCACATAATTGTCTGAACCATCTGGTAGAGTCAAGACAGGAGATGTAGTCAACCTAGTCTTCAATTCTGAGAAGCTTTTCTCACACTCATCTGACCACTGAAATTTGACCTTCTTCTGAGTCAACTTGGTCAATGGGGAAGCTATGGATGAAAATCCTTCAACAAACCTTCTATAGTAACTGGACAAACCCAAGAAAGTTCTAATGTCTGTTGGAGAAGTGGGTCTGGACCAGTGTTGTACTGCCTCAATTTTCTTAGAATCCACTCGGATCCCTTCGATGGATACCACATTACCAAGGAAAATGACGGATTGTAGCTAGAATTCACATTTGCTAAACTTAGCAAACAGCTGGCGATCTTTGAGAGTTTGGAGAACAACTCTCAAATAAGTCTCATGCTCTTCCTCACTTCGAGAATAGATGAGGATATCATTATTAAAGATGATGACGAACAAGTCCAAATACTGTTTGAACACCCTGTTCATTAAGTGCATAAAAGTTGCAGGAGCATTTGTTAATCCAAAAGTCATAACTACAAATTCATAGTGACCATATCGAGTCTTGAAGGCTGTCTTCGGGATGTCACTATCTCTGAATCTGAGCCGATGATTGCCGGATCTGAGGTCTATCTTAGGAAAGCAACTAGTACCCTGGATTTGGTCGGACAAGTCATCAATCCTGGGGATGTGATACTTATTCTTGATTGTGACTTTGTTCAACTAACGATAGTCATTGCAGATCTTGAAAGAACCGTCTTTCTTTCCCACGAACAACACTAGAGCACCATATAGAGAGATGTTGGGTCTTATGAAGCTTTATCTAGAAGGTCTTTTAACTGTTCTTTCAATTCCTTTAGTTCAACTGGAGCCATCCTGTAAGGAGGAATCGAAATGGGTTGGGTATCTGGAAGGAGATCTATTCCAAAGTTTGAATCATTTACTACTTCTGGAAACTCATTTACTACTGGGACTGACTCAAGAGTTGGGGTTTTAGAGTTTGAATCATTAACCGAAATGAGATGATAGATATACCCTTTGGAGATTATCTTCCTGGCCTTAAGGTAAGAGATAAATTGACCTATAGGCACTGAGCTATTACCCTTTCACTCTAAGACTGGGTCATTTGGAAACTGAAACTAAACGATTCTAGTTCTATAATCGACTGAGGCATCACGGAATGTAACCAATCCATGCCTAGAATGATATCAAAATCTACCATTACTAACTCTAAAAGATCTGTTGAGGTAAATTTCTGAGAAACTGTGACAGGGCAATTTATGTATAGCCGTCTAGCTATAACTGGGTCACCAACTAGAGTAGAGACTGAGATGGGTTCTGAGAGAGTTTTTGGACTGACACAAAAGTTTACTGCTATATATGGAGTTACAAAAGAAAGTGTAGCCCCTAGATCTAACAACGCATAAACCTCTAAATATAAGGCTTGTAATCCTCCCACTGCTTGTACCAAGTGTAGGCCACTCCCTTCAACTGATAAGTGGTTAAATATGCACTCTCGACTAAAGTGACACCCATAATGTTTGTTACCTTCTAGATGTCGTCGAGAAACTCATGTGGATCCTCTTCTGACTTAGACCCATGAAACTCTGGGGGTTCATCTAAGTGAAGTCCCGAATTCTCGATACAATATTGTTAGTATGTGGCAGAGCTGGGGCCACAACCTGTTGATTGACCTAGGCGATCATGTCTTGAGCAAGCACTTGGAAAGCAGCCCTAAACTTGGCATGCGTGACTTGCTCATTTAATGGGTCTGCTGGAGCTGTTGGCTAATTCCTAGCGTAAGCTCTTCTGGGAGGCATTTTCCTAAATGTGAAGAGTAGGAGTTAGAAGGAGATTAAATAGAGTTCATACTCTATAGCACGAGTTGGAAAAGAAAGAAGGGAAGTTTTACTTAGAACAGTTAGTAGCCTCCCACTCATAGATGTGGCGCGTTTCACACCCATGAAAGAGACTCTATTTAGTGTGGCTTTCAGACACCCTAGGACTCTTGCACCTAATGCTTTGATACCAAGTTTGTCACGCCTCGAGGCTACCCCCATGGCGTAACATGGGACCTAGGATCACAAGTGACCCCAAGCTAACCCTATGAATGGTATATATCAAGCATACTGAGAATAACTGAATAAGACATGTACTATGCAGAAGCTAAAACAATGGATAACTAAAAGTGGGGAAAAACCCAACTAGTTTGAATATATAAAATATAATAAAAGTCTAGTGATGACTGAAACACCATTTAACAACTCAAGATGCATCTAATAAAATGTCTGAAAAGCCTCTAACTGAATTGAGTTGCTAGGACATCCCCCCAACTAACTCTAAAAAAAACTAAAAGTAAAGACTAAAATGAAAGCATTTCTATTGTCCCCAAAATATGAGGGCTCGCCACTGAAGCTGCTGAAAGTGGACCGAGAATTGATCTTTGCGTGATTTGGATGCTGAGTACCTGAACTTACATCATGAAAGGTTGTAGCGTAGAGTATGTGTCAGTACTTGGAATGTACTGAGAATGCAGGATATAGATATGCTAAGCTGAACAAAAGATATATAAGTTGAACAATACATATCTGAGTAATGATGTTATCTGAGCAACAACATAGATACTGAAACATAACTAAAAAGCTAAGTTGAATGTAATGACCAAGTACTAATCATAAAGGTAACATGCTGCACTGTATACTGAAGTAAATACTGAAACCTAGTCAATGCACTAAGAGTCTGACTGTGGGAGCTACTATTAACCAACATAAACCACGTGAGTTAAGTGTGGAGTCCGATGAAAACGCCTCATCGAGAGGACCTAATATACCTTGCTAGGGTTATAATATCACGACCCGGGATACCCCCTAGACGTAACACGGCGTACTTGACCCCGAGGGGTCTCATACAAGCCCTTAGCATAATCTTAGTCATAAGATCAAAGGAAAATAGTGCAGAATTTAAAACTTTTCTTTACAATCGAAGTCTTTTATAAAAATATGATAGAGTCTATACACTATGTCTCAAACCATCTATTTTACTTAGAATAAAACTCTTGAATACAATCTTAGGGACATAGCCATTACAACCAAAGTCTAAAACATAAGAGAAAGACAATAAAGGACATATGGTCAATCCCTCGAATACAATAAGGACTCACCAATCTTCTTCTTCTTGATCTCCTATGAACCTAGCCACAAGGATGGAATCCAATATCTCCAAAGCCTACACTTATAGAAAATGTAGAAAGATGAGGTCAGCACAAAAAGTACTAAGTATGGAAGCCATGCACAAAACCATTAAAACATGCATAAAAAGGGACATTTCATTTGAAATCATGCTATATGCCCTTTTAGAACAACATCTTTGAAATAGTTGGAGACTGCAACCAATAAGGCAACTCACATACATTTCATTATAACATGAGAGATATCATTATAATAACAAGCATAGTCTCCAACATCAATATAATACACATCCCAATCTTCACAATACATAGCCTCCAATCTTAAAAGAATACAAAGTCAAATACCAAGATCATCTCATCATGAAGTAATCATCACATAAGCAACCCCTAAGAAACACTTGTGCAATGTATGGTTGGCATCCCATAATACCAACCCTACTAAGTACTCCATTGAAGCTACCTTAGTTATGCACTTCCTTCTTAGACCTCATTATAAGAAATAGCCCTAAATAAGGAAATAGTCATGTACATTACTTGAATTATAAGGAAAGTCATTCATAACAACTATCTATTCAATCACACATGCACGCATTCAAATCTCATCATAACACAAAGGAACCATACCATGACATCCTACTAAGTCTACTTGTGCAATGTAAAAGTGAAGTCTTATACCCCTACTCTTACTAAGTGAAACTCATTAAGAAGTCGTAGTATAGTTCATGTCTCATTCATTATCTTTATTATATAGGGAAAATAACATTAACCGACATAGACCATGTGAGCTACAAGGAATCCGGTGTTCTACCCCTACACCGAAAAGAGGGTGTCCTACTTGTCTAAGGTAGAACTAACATGTTTAGCTTTTAGGTAGATCCACTAGCTAAAGACCTATGTGGGCACATAGTTATGGGATAAGGAGATTGCTACTAGAAACCCGGACTTCTAGCGTAAAAGGTTTCCATCTCATGAGACAACCTATGTTGGGAAGCCAGACTTGCTAAACGTAGAAGCTTTCTATCTCATTGTTCATATCCTCTCGGTGCTAAGCCTATTTCCCTTTAAAAGTCATTAAGCCTTTACTTAGTTTCATGTTCAATAGAGAATGCACTAGGCACTCAAACCAACATTCATCATAATAGCTCAAAGATTCATTAGGTGAGAATGTCCTTTCACTTTAGAATCATCAACAAGTGAGTAAACCTTTCACATTACCATTCCTAGTGTTTTCAGGATAATTAATCTTTCAATCAACACAACAACATCATCATCATAGTCATGTACATTTCATGCATAATAATGTGTAAAGGTGCATATGAGAACTATACTTTCAATTGACACCATTGATACATCATAATCATGTTTATGCATGGAGTGTGTGTGTGTAATTATCCTTGCAATGACACAACAACAACATTATCATAATCCTAGACAATTCATACATGATCAACTGTAAGGGTAAGGGAAGAATGGCTTTACAACAATACCACAATATACACAATAGTCATTGGACCTTCACCTTTCAAGTGAATCATAGGTTAACACACAATCTTGTCAACATGCACAAACCTTCATGATATTCCCTTCAAGGGCTATGGACCAACTCATCCCAAACATATAGCAATAGCAAATTAGATAAGGAAATAACATGATCCAACAACTCATCAATACCTTCGTCACTTCCCGAAGGGCACTTCATACCCCAAATATTCATAAACATGCACATAGTTTCATGATCAAGTCAATTCATGTTTATAAGCATTACCGTAAACCAATTCAAGTCTAGGTGATCTAATCTAAGGTCTTACATGAAGAAATTCATCAATCTTGGAGGATCACATTTAAACTCTCAATTAGCCTCTTTCATGGCACAACCCTAGACTATATCAATTCACCTTATAAATCTTAGGTTAATCAAGTATACATGTAAAATCACACTTAGATCATGCAATTACATCATGATTAACTAACATCCAATCAATTGGACCAACTTGCAAAACCATCACATAATGTAAAGAAGAACCATAGTTAGGGTTGGGGGTCTCATGGATTCTTGAAGAATTGCGAGTTAAAATCACATAAAATCAATCATACATTCATAAAGAAACATCATTCAACCTTTAAAAGCAACTTTAAAAGGAATCCATGGAGTTGAGTTGAAATCCTAGCTAATTGAGTTTTCTAGAATTGAGTAAAAAGCTTTTGAATGGGCTCCTTGGGTGATAGCTTCCCAAGGATGAAGAACTCCCATACCTTACCAAATTCGTATTGAAAATCTCCTTCCTTAAAGCTTTCCTTGATCTCTTTATTTGTTCTTCAATGGAGGTTCTAGAGAGAAGACTTTTGGAGGGAAGGGAAGTTGGGTTTTGATTTGGGGTCTTGGGTTATATTGAATTAATGAGGTGTTTAATGACATAAAATAGTTTATATATATGTATAATTACTATATTAAGCAACCCCTACTTAAAACAAACTAAAAACGAATTACCTAAACTAACCCACCTATTGGCTGACTTTAGGCAGATTACAGGTACAATCCACGAGACCCCATCCACGGACCGTGGATGGGACCATGCCCCGTACTGTGGGGTCGTGGTTTGGGTATGAAGCATGGTCTTGGTAGCCTTGACCTATGGAGAAAGACCTATGGAGCGTCAATTGACCTACAGGCCGTAGATGGCTATCCGTAGGTCACACATTTTTGACAGCTTTTTGCTATAAGGGGTAGCTTTAGGGTTAGGCTTTAGGGTCCCCCTCAAGGACCCTTAGTTGGTCCTTGGGGGGTCGTACCTTGACGTTTAACCCCTAGATACCTCAAACTAATCTCGGGAAGTCAATATACAACCTACAACGAAACATCAAACTCAAAAGCTCACACGTTAGGCTCTAGTTTCACCTACTAGTTTCCGTTAGACTCTAGCTTGGTCTTACTAGATTTTCGGGTTGTTACATTATCTCCCCCTTAGGAACATTCGTCCTCGAATGACACTTGAAACACTTTTTGGAATTAAAGACTCAAGACTAGCAGCCCAATCATGCATGAAACAGCACAATAATTCACAACTCAAAATACACTATTCACAATGTGCACTTACTCAAGGAGGAAACATCAACTTCAACACAACATGTTCAATGCACTACAAGGAAGTATGAACTATATCTAAACAACCTATTTATGCATGAGATTCTCATCACTTGTCATATTCAACGAGGAACTACCATCTCCCAACTAAAACATGTCCATATATTTTTCTCATGAAGTACAATAGGCAACTCTTACTCAAAACACCACAACATGAGGGAAACAATTCACATAAACTCATTTTCTTTAAAAACACAAGTTTTCATGAACGTGCATTATATAAAGAAGCCAGGGCAACATATAAGCACATAACCACAATACTAGCTAGGCATACCATCTCTCCCCCTTGGAAGTGAGCCTACACAATCACTTCTAAACATCATTAATCACTTAGTCATTGGAAGAATTACATTTTCTCATTCAAAGCAAGCTAAACACAATCAACATGGAGTCCAAGTGCCATTTCATCAAGAACACAACAAAGCATGTTCATCATATCATCTCATGAAGTCAAATATGACATCACCATACTAGAATGCACAACAACATGAGGAACATGTAAATCATGAAAAATCCATTTTATACAAAGTAAGGATCTTTAAAAAAACAAGTATAACATAAGGAGATCATGGAAATTTCTAAAATACTTGTGACTCCTAGACATAAAACAAGTCCAACAAGGAACTCTTGGTCTCAAGCTAAAATAGGAATAGAAGAAAAAGATGAAGATATTGGGACTCTCAATCAATGTTGCTACTCAAGCACATGATCTTCCCCTTAGGAGTAAGCCCCTTTTTACAAAAAACCTCAATTACTACTCCTTTCAACCAATTCAAGGCATTACCAAGACTCATTATAAGCTTACCGGGCTCTAAAACTAATAGAGGTTTAATAACCATGCATCCAAACCCTACCAAGGTTAACAAAAGTAACTCTGAGGAACAAGGGAATCATAGGACACACATAACATCCAAGATTTCATAATCAAGAAATGGGGCAAGGAGGACTTATCATCTAGAGCTAGAGGAGAAATAGAAGGAACATAAGGATATTGGGACATCTCATTGGACCTTGGCCTCCCAATTAAGCACCTTCAACTAACACCCTTACTAAAAATACCACTCATCAACATTTTCATGGAAGCATTTTCTGACTCTTCTATTTCTTGGCTTGCCGGGCTAAGATCCCAATTGGTACTTCTAAATTAGAGAGGTTCTCATCTAAGCACTCTTTCACACAAGCAACCTTACCGACACCACTCAAAGTCTCATATGAGCCTACCAAACTGAGCCAAACTTCTCAAACTCACTACACCTCTTAAGGTGAGATTATCAAGCAAGCCTAACTCATGACCATCAAGGATACTCAATGACCTTACCACCTAGGCACATTATCCCCCACTTGGGGTAAGCCTATACAAACTCTTTATTACATCACTTTCTTCAATTCTAAGGTCGGAGCAAGTCATAACTAAACCTTCACACTCATCACACAATATGATTTTAAACCATGGAGGATTACACTTCTATCCTCTTTTTAAGGAGTTTACTCACTCAACCCTTCTAAGCATCACTTAAACACCACTATTCATCAAGATCCAACACATCAAAGAACTTATTATGGCTAACTTGGGTTATACCCACAAACACATATGGCCATAATTAAACCCATGAATAATAAGGACAACACAGAAGTTCATCATATCCAATTTATCAAATCACAAAAGACTATTACTACCGGAATTACTCCTACAAGGTCAACACCCTAGTTGTCTCCTCTATAAACTGTAGAGGATCTTCCTATATCTTTGACCCATAGAATTTTTGAATCTAATAAAGCATAAAACACATATCGGAACCCTTAAGATCCACTATCACTCACTCTTTGAGTCTTAGGGGTAGACATCCTCTCTTGGTTAAACCTAGGGGAAACTTAGAAGAGCTTTGTCCATGAAACCTTTGTCTCTTTCAATTCTACTAAGGTTGGATCAAGACAATTCTAGACCATTTCAACCCTTATCATCACCTTTGGTGGGATCTATGAACCAATCATATCTAGGTATTACCTAAGCACCCTACATCGAAATGATCAATCTTAAAAGACAACTAACTCTTTGAAGTTGGTCAACACCTACACTCTTCTTCCTTACCTCAACTAGGTGGTATGCACCCTCAAAGTCAACCTTAAGACACAACATAATCCAAACTTATGGCATAGAATTTCCCCCTTCCCACTCTCGGATAGGCTCATTCAGGAACTAACAATTTGATTATACGGGTTCTATCATTAACTAAACATAACCTCACAATCACCTTGCTAAGTAGGCACACTATCTCCCCTTGGAAGTAAACCTACACACATTCTTCTAACCAACCTTCATAACACAAAGGCAACTATGAAGCATTATTCACACTAAAGATATCATCACAATCTATCATCTCCAATCTATCAAGTCACAAAGCCACAATTGTCATCTTAACCAACCTTTCTCCCTCACTCATTGTAGCATAAACTCTTCTAATAGTCACATCCTAAAGACCATCGAATAAGGGATAAGAGAGAGAACTTATACATCTATGGCAAGACTTAGAGAATGAAGAAGTGAAGTTTTCCTAACATCACATAGCCTCATGGTGCGCTTCACATTTATGAACAAGACTCTACTAGATGTGGTTTGAGACATCCTAAAATTATCCCCAAACCTTATGCTTTGATACCAAGTTTGTCACGACCCGAGAGTACCCCTTAGACGTAACACGGCGTACTTGACCCCGAAGGGGTCTCATACAAGCCCTTAGCATAATCATAGTCATAAGATAATAGGAAAATAGTGCTAAATTTAAAAAATTTCTTTGCAATCGAAGTCTTTTATAAAAATATGATAGAGTCTATACACAATGTCTCAAACCATCTATTTTACTTAGAATAAAACTCTTGAATACAATCTTAGGGACATAGCATCATCAACATGTGAGTAAATCTTTCACATTACCATTCATAGTGTTTAGATGAGAATTAGCCTTTCAATCAACACAACAACATCATCATCATAGTCATGTACATTTCATGCATAATAATGTGTAAAGGTGCATATGAGAACTATACTTTCAATTGACACCATTGATACATCATAATCATGTTTATGCATGGAGTGTGTGTGTGTAATTATCCTTGCAATGACACAACAACAACATTATCATAATCCTAGACAATTCATACATAATCAACTGTAAGGGTAAGGGAAGAATGGCCTTACAACAATACCACAATATACACAATAGTCATTGGACCTTCACCTTTCAAGTGAATCATAGGTTAACACACAATCTTGTCAACATGCACAAACCTTCATGATATTCCCTTCAAGGGCTATGGACCAACTCATCCCAAACATATAGCAATAGCAAATTAGATAAGGAAATAACATGATCCAACAACTCATCAATACCTTAGTCACTTCCTGAAGGGCACTTCATACCCCAAATATTCATAAACATGCACATAGTTTCATGATCAAGTCAATTCATGTTTATAAGCATTACTGTAAACCAATTCAAGTCTAGGTGATCTAATCTAAGGTCTTACATGAAGAAATTCATCATTCTTGGAGGATCACATTTAAACTCTCAACTAGCATCTTTCATGGCACAACCCTAGACTATATCAATTCACCTTATAAATCTTAGGTTAATCAAGTATACATGTAAAATCACACTTAGATCATGCAATTACATCATGATTAACTCACATCCAATCAATTGGACCAACTTGAAAAACCATCACATAATGTAAAGAAGAACCATAGCTAGGGTTAGGGGTCTCATGGATTCTTGAAGAATTTCGAGTTAAAATCATATAAAATCAATCATAAATTCATAAAGAAACATCATTCAACCTTTAAAAGCAACCTTAAAAGGAATCCATGGAGTTGAGTTGAAATCCTAGCTAATTGAGTTTTCTAGAATTGAGTAAAAAGCTTTTGAATGGGCTCCTTGGGTGATAGTTTCCCAAGGATGATGAACTCCCATACCTTAGGTGTAGAATCCTTCCAAATTCATATTGAAAATATCCTTCCTTCAAGCTTTCCTTGATCTCTTTCTTTGTTCTTAAATGGAGGTTCCAGAGAGAAGACTTTTGGAGGGAAGGGAAGTTGGGTTTTGATTTGGGGTCTTGGGTTATATTGAATTAATGCGGTGTTTAATGACATAAAATAGTTTATATATATGTATAATTACTATATTAATCAACCCCTACTTAAAACAAACTAAAAACGAATTACCTAAACTAACCCACCTATTGGCCGACTTTGGGCAGATTACAAGTGCAATACACAAGACCCCATCTACGGACCGTGGATAGGACCACACCCCGTACTGTGGCGTCGTGGTTTGGGTCTGCAGTATGGTCTTGGTGGCCTTGACCTACGGAGCCATAGATGGCCATCCGTAGGTCACACATTTTTTACAGCTCTTTGCTTTAAGGGGCAGCCTTGGGGTTAGGCTTTTGAGTCCCCCTCAAGGACCCTTAGTTGGTCCTTGGGGAGTCGTACCTTGACGTTCAACCCCTAGGTACCTCAACCTAAGCTCGTGAAGTCAATACAAAACCTGCAATCAAACATCAAACACAAAAGCTCAGACGTTAGGCTCTAGTTTCACCTACTAGTTTCCATTAGACTCTAGCTTGGTCTTACTAGATTTTCGGCTTGTTACATATAAAGGCATGATTGTCCGATGTATACGCCCCATCGAGAGGACCTAATATACCTTGCCAGGGGTATAAAGGAATGAATTTGGCGTGATCACTAAAATTGATGTCCAATAAAAGGGACTTCTGAACCTACGTTGGCATGTAGTTCTAGGACTTTGAGAGTACGTTGAACCCTTGTCCTACTCTATGCTTAGTCTACTCCCAACTGATTATGTATATAACCAAAATGCAACTGAAATACTGAATAGCTCAAAACTGACATGCTAAATGAGAATGCAACATTTATATACTGAGAATGTGACATTCAAAATCTGAAGCATGATGTTTCTATATGATAGACATAGTAAGTATAATTCGTGAACTAGGAGAATTTATACAAACTAGGGTTCTGAGTTTTATACAAGAAATTAAGCAACATTTCCAAGAAAATATGTTATTTAGACTATGGATACTTCATCAACTGAAATCACAACAATTCTCCAAGGTTTTACAAACCCTAGGTCTAAACAAGCTATGTAGAATCAAGGAACCGACTGAATTCTAGGGACTTAGTGGATGAAAGGAACCTACTAGTGAAAACTCACATACCTGGTGACGAAATCTACAGAGAGATCCTTTGGATTTCGGGGCTGAAACTTGAAGAACACTGCTGCTTGTTCTTGAAAGAAACTGGTGCCTTTTTCTCTTCTTTTCATTCTAATTTTGATGATTTTTGGAGAGTAAGGGTTCTGGGTATGTCTGACTAAGTTATTCGGCATAGACTAAGTAAAACAACATAGCTTAGGAATCAACTGATGTAGTTTAAGTGCCCCAATGTATAGCGAAAAGACAAAAATGACCCTGACTTAAAAGCTAAAGAAGGTCATCCAGGGTGGGACTGACGGACCATCATTTGGACTACCGGTCATTGACTGGGGTCTTGGTTCATGGTCTGCCTGACAGGGATTCACTAAAACCAGCATAATGTTTCACTCCGAGCTTGGATTTTAGCAAACTCGGTGTTGTTGAAAAAAGAATCCAAATATCTTTAATTTGATAGGTCATGGGCCACCTAATTCATTTTGTGCTAAAAGATATGACCGTTTGAAGTTGACCCAACAACCATTTTCCTCTAATTGGTTGTTGACCCTCACCTACGGTCCGCAGGTCCAACCACGAACCGTACTGGTTAGCCGTGGGTGGGATCAGAGATCGCTAAATCCTAGACCCCAACGACGGATCGTATGTCAGACCACGAACTGTCGGTGACTTCCGTGGTATTGGCACTAAGTCCTAGAAAACTGCATTTTTTCTATTTTCTCGAATCCAAGGTGTTACACTCTTGGAGGCATAGGCTTAAGCATTGTATTTTTTTAAAAATTAGTTCCGCTTTTTAAGTTAATAAACAGAACAGAAGTGACAAAAATCCTGAGCAACAAGGTTTATTTTTTAATTGTCCTAAAGTATGAACACCCTTAACGAAAATTTTGGCTCCACCGTTGTATATATATATGTGTGTGTGTAGAATTTGTATATAAATAAAAATGTATGTATAAAAACGCTTGACACTACTTGAATAACAATTCTTTTGTAGTTACTACATAAATGGCTTCATTGACTATTTTGGTGATGCTTTCTGGTAGATGGGACAATGAAAATTGTTACGTTGATTATACAATTAGGGGTGGTTTTCAAAATTCAAAATTCACCTCAAACGGTGGTTCACCAACAATGCCCGAACACACCACAACAAAGTATCGACAACACCAAATGCGTGGAACTTTGAATCACCTGATTTCGACTCAAAACAAGTGATCCTACTACAATTCTCCATACCAACAACCTTTAAGATATGTTGGAAGAAAATAATTTTAATAGTTATTTTCTTAATTATAGTATATATAGAATTACACAAATAATGAATCAATTGTATATGATTTAACTATGTATAACATACATGTGTTGTTATACAAATTGTGTTAGACATTTAGTTAATTGTATCTATATATTGAATATATTTGTGTATTAATATTAAATTATATAATTGGCAATGATACAAAATTTGTCTATTAATATTAAATTATACAAATGACAATGATACATGTGTTGTTATACAAATGTCATGACCTTCAGGTCATTTCTGTGTTTATGTGTAATACCTCAGATTCTAGAAAGGGTAAAATTTTAACTCTTAAGGAATATGGTGCCGTTCCTACGGAGCAACCCACGGCTCGTGGAACAACCCACAAACTGTAAGAGGTGTCTATGGTTGGCCAAGTGGTTTTCCCTAGAAAGGTCCAGATCCACGACCAGGATCGACGGACCTTTGTTGGACCCACGACGCCAAACGACGGTCGAACAAGACGGACCATTGGTTGAACCATGGTTTGTAGATCGTCCCCATCTTCTGGGTCGGCAGTTTAATTGTTAGGGGCTTTTGGGTCTTTTTCTAATTAGTCTAGCCTAATACTATGTCATTTTACTCTTCACCAAAACCCCTATATAAGTGTTTTCACTCCAAAATTTCCCAATTGAAAATCATTCTCTCAAATTTAAAAAAGAAGAACAATTCTTCCTCCCAAATGTGTCTCTCTCTAGAAAGCTTGAAGAAGAAGGGTCCAAGCTAGGGTTTGATAGCCAAGTATCCAATTCCACCATTGAAGTTAAGCAATTGGCCTCAAGGTATGATAGTTTTCATCAATGGATTCCTTCCATTCATAGAGTTCCCAAATTCTACTATTTTCGAAGTTAGAATTCCCCAATTGAGTTAGGGTTTTCTTCTATGTTATGGGTTCTCTTAATTATTGATCTATTGATTGATTTATGATCTACGATGTATGAATTGAGTAAATCTTGCGTGTTTATGATGACCCCCCACGAACCCATGTAATTCTCATGTTTTCCCAAGTTATTAGCATATAATGTGGGTCTTGGAATATGAAAGAAGAGTTTTATGAAATCAAGTATTAATTGATAGGATTACATGAATTTCTGTGAACCATGTCTAACCTATGTTTTCTAGTTGATTGATGATTGAAAGTGGGTTTTGAACCTTGAAAGGGTGAATTATGGAACTATGCATGTTCTTATAAGATTGATGTAAATGTTTTAAGGATGCTTTGATATTAAAGTATCAATGACGTTGCTATTGTTGTGTTGTTGAAAGGATTTCTCATATACACATGTAAGCATGAATGGTGAAACATTTTCTCATATGATAAGGGTTCTTAAGATTGAAAGGCTTTCTCACCTAAAATGAACCAATGCTAAGAAGCAATGCTAATGATGAGGCGATTACACATGCTCTCTAATTGAATGACAAGAGGCGATTACCCATGTCACATGATGTAAGAACAAGAGGTGATTACCCATGTTCCTTTAAGAGATAAGATGAATATGAATAAGAACTATTCCATGAAAGTTAAGCTTAGTACCGAGTGGACAAGTGGCGATTACCTATGTCCCATAAACTATGTGCCAACATAGGATTGTCTAGATAGATATTAGCTAGTGGTTCCACAATAGCTAGAAGTTCATGGTCCTTACTGTGGCAAGTAGGACACCCCTTTTCGGTGTGGGGTTGAAACTGGATTCCATGTTGCTAGCTCACATGGTCTTATATGTCGGTTAAGGCTACTTCCCACAAACAAGCAAGTTATGATGAACTAGGTTACTTCAAGAGAGTCTTTCATATATGTTTAAGATGATGATTATGTGCATTGACCATGTTTTATGACTCATGTTTTCTAACTCTTATCACATGTTTTAGCTTGGTCGTTGTATCTTATGACGGTATCTCTCTTTAAGCATGTTTTCATATGTTTTATGCATGGCTATAATACTTGGTACATATTTTGTACTAACGTATACTCTTTCTACATTTCCCCAAATGTAGGGTCGGACTATTAGGGTTCTCAGTTTCATGGCTAGAGGTTGATTTGAGGGATTTCAAGCTTTGGTAAGTCCTCATGCTTCAAGGACGGATTTTCATTGTTTTCAGTTTTCTTTCTTACTTTTAGTTTTTGGACATGATGTATGGGCTAGGCGCAATTTCATTCTTATGTACTAGATGACTAATGAGACAAGCGCTTAGACTTCCGTTTTACTTTTATAAAAACTTTTGGACTTGAAATGTTCTTATTTATCTCTTATTCATTCTATGTATTATGTTATAAATGCTAAGTGGCTTGTATAGGGCCTCTCGGGGTCCTATACGCCATGTTATGCCTAGGGGCTACCTTGGGTTGTGACAAACTTGGTAATCAGAGCACAATGTTTAGAAATGTCCTAGGATGTCTCATAAGCCACGTCGAGTAGAGTCTTGTTCATGAGTGTGAAGCGTGCCACATTTATGAATGAGAGGCTACAAGATGTTTAGGAAACTCCACTTATTTCATTACTCTAAGTCGTGCGATAAAGTTAAACTCTACAAAGTATTTCTCCTAATCATTATCTGATGCTATACATGATATGGCTACTCGAAGAACTTATGCTATAAGGAATATGAGAGAGAATGTGGAACAAGAAGCTCCTCCTCAATCTCCTCAAACTCCGATCGACACTTGGACCGAACAAGTGACTAACGCAGAGTTTAGGGCTGTTTTTCAAGTATTGGCCCAAGCCGTGACAGTTCAAGCCAATAAAGAGGTTACGGTTCCCGTGAACCCAAATGTGGGTACTGCGGCATCTAGAGTGAAGGACTTCACTAAAATGAATCCTCCGGAGTTTTATGGTTCTAAGGTTGAGGAAGATCCTCAAGAGTTTATTGATGAGGTTTACAAGGTGTTGATGATCATAGGAGTGACGTTGGTGGAAAAGGCGGGTTGGACGCTTATCAACTTAAGGGTGTTGCTCAAATTTGGTTCAACCAATGGAAAGAAGGGAGACCGAAAGATGCGGATCCTCTTGATTGGGAAAAGTTCAAAGTTGCTTTCCTGGATAGGTTCTTTCCCCTTGAGATGAGGGAGGAAAAGGTGTTGAATTCATCAACCTTCATCAAGGAAGTATGAGTGTGAAGGAATATGCTTTGAAGTTCACACAATTGTCTCGATATGCTCCCACAATGGTTGTCGATCCTAGGGCAAGGATGAGTAAGTTCGTTTCGGGTGTATCTGAAATGGTGCTTGAAGAATGTTGTGCCGCCATGCTTGTTAATGACATGGACATTTCTCGTCTCATAGTTCATGCTCAACAAATCGAAGAGGAGAAACTTAAGGAAAAATCTAGGGAGACAAAGAGAGCTAAAACTGGTGATGGTAATTTCTTTCATACAAGGTCTGATGGACATGGTCGTCCTAGATTTCGACAAAGGTTTTCTGGTCAAAGTTCCTCCAATGTCCCTTCTAGGTTAAACAAAGATAAAGTGTCTAACCCTAAGCCTGAAGGAGGGAATGGTAATGGGTTTGTATTGCCTACTTGTGCTAAGTGTGGAGGAAGCATGAGGGTAAATGTCTAGCGGGTTCCAATGTTTGTTTTGGTTGTGATAATATGGACCACAAGATAAGAGATTGTCCTTTAGTTGCTAAGAATGAAGGAGATAATCACCTAAGGGACCAACATAACCCTTCATCCGGTCCAAGTGGTTTGGGTCCAAATACTCCCAAGCAAAACTGATTTTATGCAGTTCAGACTCGTGATGAGCAAGAGGGTTCTCCCAATGTGGTTATCGATATATTGAAAGTCTTCCAACTTGATGTTTATGTTTTACTTGATCCCGGTGCTACCTTGTCTTTTGTGACGTCATATGTGGCTATGAGGTTTGATGTTTTTATCTGGATGTGTTGTTAGATCCTTTTGTCTCTACTTTCGTTGGTGATTCTATTGTGGCTAAGAGGGTCTATAGAAAGTGTCACGTCTCCTTGTCCCACATAGTTACTCTTGTTGACTTGGTAGAGCTTGGTATGTTAGATTTTGATGTTATTCTTGGTATGGATTGGTGCACTCATGTTATGCTTCTATTGATTGTAGAACTCGTGTAGTCAAGCTTCAGTTCCCAAATGAGCCTATCCTAGAGTGGAAAGGGGGAAGTTTTATGCCTAAGGGTCAGTTTGTCTCTTGTCTTAAACCTAGAAGGATGATTGTTAAGGGTTGCATATACCATCTAGTTAGGGTAAGGGATGTAGATTCTGAAACCCCTACTATTGAGCCAGTCCCTGTAGTTAATAAGTTTCCTAAAGTGTTCCAAGATGATTTACCCGGTATTCCTACCGAAAGGTAAATAGACTTCGGTATTAACTTCTTCCAGATACACAACCTATTTCTATTCCTCATTATCGAATGGCTCTGGCAGAACTAAAGGAGTTGAAAGAAAAATTGAAAGATTTGTTAGATAAGGGTTTCATTCGACCAAGTATCTCTCTATGGGATGCTCCAGTTTTGTTTGTTAGAAAGAAAGATGGTTCTTTTCGTATGTGTATTGACTATCGTCAGCTGAACAAGGTGACCATTAAGAATAAATATCCTCTTCCAAGGATAGATGATTTGTTTGACCAACTTCAAGGAGCGAGTTACTTCTCCAAGATTGACCTTCGGTCGGGTTATCACCAGTTGAGGGTGAAGGAAGATGACATTCCCACAAACAAGCAAGTTATGATGAACTAAGGTTACTTCAAAAAGGTATTTCATATATGTTTAAGATGATGATTATGTGCATTGACCATGTTTTATGACTCATGTTTTCTAACTCTTATCACATGTTTTAGCTTGGTCATTGTATCTTATGAAGCTATCTCTCTTTAAGCATGTTTTCATATGTTTTGTGCATGGCTATGATACTTGGTACATATTTTGTACTAACGCATACTCTTGCCTACATTTCCCCAAATGTAGGGTTCGACTGTCTGGGTTCTCAGTTTCGTGGCTAGAGGTTGATTTGAGGAGTTTTGAGTTTTGGTGGTCCTCATGCTTCGAGGATGAATTTTCATTGTTTTCAGTTTTTTTCTTACTTTCAATTTTGGACATAATTTATGGGCTAGGCCTAGTTTCATTCATATGTACTAGATGGTTAATGAGACAAGTGTTTATACTTCCGCTTTACTTTTATAAAAACTTTTGGACTTGAAATGTTTTTCTTTATCTCGTATTCATTCTATGTCTTATGTTTTGAATGTTAAGTGGCTTGTATGTGCCCTCTCGAGGTCCTATACGCCATGTTACGCCTAGGGGCTACTTTGGATCATGACATTATGCCCCCCGTTTGTCATTTAGAGCTTTCCTGTAGTGACTCCAAGTCATTTATGATGTGATGGGACTAACAATTTGGTCACGTGGTCGTTCGTTTAGTTTTTATACGAGTTTTAGTGTTTTGGGAGCTTTTGAACCTTGAACGGTCATTTTTTATCATAAGTTCAGGAAGATGACATCAGAATCCAATTTTGACGATTCCATCAGCTCCAAAAAGGTCATTATAAGTTGTTAGCTTGGTCAGCATGACTCCCAAGGTTTTCAGTGTGAGTCGGTGCAATTAGGCGTTTTAAATTTAAAATTTAAGCCTAAGTTTGACTTTAGTCAACATTTTGAGTAAACACACTAGGATGAGAATTTCGTCAGCACGATTAGCTCCGGAGTGTTGAGTTTGGTCTATATTGATCCTTCGTTTGTGTCCCAAGGATTCCGAGCTAATTTCGAGCTCCTTTGTGGATTTTGACTTAAAATGGTGGTTAAGTATGGGACCCACTTTTTGTCAAGATGACCTCGTATGGAAACTTTGACTGCGCTATATCGAATTTGGTATGTTTGCATATCTCATTTGCATGCATGGGCTCCAAACGAGTTTGGAATACCTCGTCAGAGCTTTTAAGTTTTCGAAAAAAATGCTGAAATCTGGTGCATATATAACAGAAATATCAGCTCATTTTATTTTGAAAACTTCAAAACCCCATATCTCTCTCATTTATTGGCTAAATGAGGTGATTCAAAGTGTGAAAACTTAATTTTGATGGTGGATTCTCTGTAGAGGATTGGAAGTTGTCGGGTGCACGTTGTTTGAGGTAAAATTGCAATAAAATAGACTGTTGTAGCTCTTTTCGAGTTCTTGATTTTGGCTATATAGATTTGGTGATATCTTGCTAATTTTAGCTCGGTTTTGGGTGATTTGAAGTCCCACGTGTTGAAAATTATCGAAGCTACGTTGTGGAGTATTCAAGGAGTGTTAGGAATCCTTAGATTTTGGTAAATTACGAGTTTCACCTGCTGCATATTTTTTTAAAATTGATTAAAGTGTGATTTACTTGCATGTTAGGTTTTCACTTCGTTCTGAGCCCCGAATTGTGTTCCATTTAGGGGTATTGTGTTGGGTCTTTTGGCGGAGTCAAATCCAAAAAGTTTGGTGCGGGTCCCACGATTCCCATTTCGACTCCAAATCGATTTGTCTCTGTTTGTTGTGATTTTGGTGTCTAAACGAACGTACTAACATTGTGATCCTATATTTGATAGCGTGGCAGCGTTCAAAGGCCATTCGGAAAGGAAAAGCTCTGGCGAAGTGATTTGGAGCACATGCGATCGGCCTAAAGGTAGGCTACAACTTCCTTTCTATCTAGATTGAGCCTAAATATATGAACTCATGTTGACTAGTGTGAATTGGGGACGAGGACCTAGTATTCTTACCTCTCTTCTTAGATACCATATTTTAGGTTTGATCGGTGTTATTTCGGGAATAGTACCTTGCTAGTTGGGTGGTTTGGGTTTGTACATGCTATATGAATTACTTGAATTTACATGCTTTCTGATGCATGTCCAGCCTTAGTGTATGATAGACTAGTGTTGCCTTAGACTCTTAAACTTTATTGCTTTGCTTTGTCTCCGACGTAGTTTCGAACAAACTAGATCCTTGTAGACTGGAATAACAGACTTGAGTCTGATAGTATGAGCCTTAGTTTAGGCGAATTTGTGGCTTATTAGATCTTATATCCCCTCTCTCTCTATTTTTGCGGTTCCGAGGTGTTATCAGAGGTTTATGTTATTGCTACGATTGGATATTGAGTTGTACTAGGTTAGGAGCCTTCTTTTGATACCTTTGGGTGGGTGGCGTCCCAGGGTGACTTGACTTGACATGAGATTCTCCTTGGAATTGACACACCCTTGACACTCTTGTTAGTTAGGTTATGAGTTGGTTGGTTGTAGTGATTATTTCTGGTTCGAGGCCGTTATTTCCAGTTCGAGGCTGACGTTTTACGGTTTAAGGCCGTTATTTACAACTTGAGACTAATGTCTTGGGTTCGAGGCCCAGATTCTATCATTTTGGGTTCAAGGCCTAACTTCTACCACTTTGGGTTTGAGGCTCAGATCCTATCATTATAGGTTCGAGGCCCGGATGACTTCTTTTGGACTTGGGTTTGAGTATCTTATTCTTGTATTCTTCGCTATTTTATGTACCTGTCGAGCTTATGGGGTCTGTTCGAGTTTATTTAAACTTGTGCACGAGTGTACCTTCCAGGCTTATGGGGTCCAGTTAGGTTTAGTTTAGCTATACTTAGATTTACTTCCTATACTCGTGTGCCTTCTTTCTTTCCCACTTTGACCATTGTTTGTGTCTAGATTCTATATTTTCAGGTTGTTTTTACCTTTCTTGCTTAGTCGGCCTATGATGCCTACTAAGTACCTTGTTTTGGTACTTATGCTACACTCTGCATCTTTCCGTGATGCACGTACTAGTTCCAGCCACCAGCGATGATCGTTCGTGTCTTCTTTTGCAGTTTTGGTTCGGACACAGCACTTGGCGTTCTTGGTTTATCACAACACTCGCCAGCAAAGACCTTGACATCGTAACATTCACCGACAAAGACCTCGGCATCATAAATCATCATATGTCTCATCACGATGTTTACAATCAATGCATACAAGAAATATCACACCACGCGGAAGAGACAACAATTCATACAATTCAAGTCTACATTCATGCTTTCAAGCATTTCATCAATCAATCAACAAGGGTCATAATAAGGCCATTCACATTGTCATGTTCATCACATAGCCCTTTTCATTTCAACCCCCTTTATTAATTTAGATGTAATAAGTGAAAAATTAACCATTCACCTCATTCCCATTACTCCCGACACACAACAACAAAGGAAGTACACAAATTATACTAGAATACAAGGTTTAGAAGATCACTTCCCTTAAATTAATCAATATTCACTCCAAGAGTTGAGTCTTCCCCTTTCGAATCACTTCCAAAGACACAAAATCTATACTAATCAAGTATTTACAATCACTTTTCGTAAACAACAATACCAATACCAACATCAATTCTCTTGAAAAGTGGATCAATCAACACAAAACCCAATTCTGAAAATAAGGTTTGAATCCAAATTTTAATACTTGAAAACATTACTCAATGCTTTAGGAACTCATAGGGGAAAATCATTTCCAAAAAGGACTTAAAAATAAGTTCAAAATCTCCATTTTAGCTAAGAGCTTGAGTTCTTGCAAAACCTCATCATTCACTAATCAAAATCTCATATTTTGATGTTAAAACACATAAATAATCAAATGGAAATGAAGGTTTAGGATTATAGAAGCTTACCCAAATGATTTAGCACAAGAAAACCTTACTGTAATCTCCACCAAGGATTCTCAAGTTCAAAAATTAAAAATGGGGCTTAAACCCCGAAAATGGCAGGTCAAAACCCCTCTCAGATATGGCAAAAGCGAACCTTGCAAATATCTCGGGCTTCGCAAAAGTGAACGGCCTTAGCTAAAGAGAAGTTTTCTTAAGAGAAAAGTCCTTCGCAAAAGTGAGGTCTGCAGCACCAAAAAATACAGCCAACTCTCCAAACATCGAAAGGACCCTCGAAATTTGTTCGGAACCTCGTGAACACAAACTACATATGCAAATCAATTATACTCAATGTACCGGACTCAATGGAACCGTCAAAACACGAATCTGGGGTCTCATTAACCTGACATCCATGAAAATCACAAGAAACTAACTCAACACCTAAAAAGATTAAAACAAACTCGGGATCCCTTAAAAATTAACCAAGACCTCACCTAGGCCTAAAATCATCCTCCAAATCCAACTGAACTCATGAAAATCTGACGTGAGCATCCGAACCCTGAATGTTGACCAAAGTCAACCCGAAGGCTAAAATTCCACAATTTCACAACTTAGGACCTCAAATCCTCAAAATCTGAAAATGACAACTCTTACCACCAAGATTTCACTTTCTATAAGTGATGGAATCGATGGAATTCCATTCCGACAATCGAAACTCCAAAAGACACCGAAAATCACTTTCTTAACAACTTAGCATTTCAAATTCAAAGCTTACCAAATTCTCAACTATTAACTCAAAGTTGAAAACCAAATTTTCAAAACTCAATCATAGAAGACTCGAGATAAATCAGAGGAGGGCCAAATGGCAAATTTATGAAACTTTCCAAAAATGATCGACCGGTCATTACATACTATCCTAATTTATTTCTTTTACCATATTATGTATCTACTTGAGTATTGCGTAGGTTCGTGATAATATATATATATTAAAAATTTAACATGTCACAATTAATAAAAAAATAATTTGAATAAAGCATACCTTATATAATAAATAATTTCTTGACATAACTAGACTAACTATCTCTGTTAAAATATTCATAATTTACAAGACAATTATAAAATAAATGCATACACAATTATATCGTGATTAAATAAATTTCCATAAATATTTAAGATATTTTAGGAAGAGACTAAAAATATATTTTTCAAATTTTAATTTAAAATCGATGTCCCCAAACACGAATGGCATTACCATAAAATCCTCAAATTTAGGTTTGTAAGCCTTCAATATAAATGAAGGACAATCATAAACACCTAGATAGTTGCAATAGACTCTCGCACCAGCGACCCCTTTTCCATTTTGGCGATGCCACTCCTACGACGTTGGATCCGTTGGAGCAGCTCTAATAGAAATCAAATCACAGCTCCTTCTTCATATATTTTTATTTTTGATAGTAAGTGTTGAGATCATTTCTTGAGGAAATCTTTGCATTGAGTTGAGAGTTGCTTGGGGACGTTGTAAGGATCAATATTCTCTTTAAATGTTGCATTTGAGTGTAAAAAATGATCGTATTGATGTTGGAATCACTATTTTGATAGTGTGACATCATCTGGATGCTCGGAAGGGAAATAATACGGTATAGAGATTTTAAGTGTGCATGTTCGTCTTCGAGGTAAGCTATGACTTACTATTCTTAGACCTTGTTTGTTGATTGTTCTAGAATGCTGATTTGATAAGTGTTGGGCTGGTATTTAGTATGATTCCCTGTTGTTATCGTTATTGAATTGATTTCTCCTTATATTGGTAGTTTTGGATAAAGTTTGGGTTGATCATGATTAGTGTGGTGTTATGTTTGTTCATGCGAGTTATGAATAGGCTAGAATGATATTAGTTTTGAGGTTGTTGAGTCTTAGCCTATGATTGACTAGTATTTGCCTTGGGTGTTGATTTTTGTGGCCAGTAGGGATTGATTTGGAAATGATATTGGGTTAGATATGACCTTTTGGGGTAGGTTTTAACCTTCAGGTAGCCCTGTTATGATGTGTGACTTGTTGCTTGTAGCGAGATGACTACATATACTTGTTTAGGGTCCTACTCCTCTTAGTGACTATATAGTTGACTTGAGGTGTGATTCTAGGAAGAGGGCTGGATAGTGGTGTTGCTATTCCAAAGTAAGATTCTAGGATATGCTAAAGTTTTGTACAACTGATACAACGTAATATTTTAGGAGCTGGTAGGTTTCTGTGTAGTCATCCCGATGTAAGATCCTAGGACTGACTTAGTTTCTAGGGCTTTCTGAGGTAAGATTCCTGGAAGGACTAGTCATTTAGATGTAAGATTTTATGGTGTGCTAAGTTCCGATAATGATTTCCTATGTAAGATTTTGGGAAGGACTAGTTAGTTAGACATAAAGTTCTGAGAGGTGCTAGGTTACATGGTGTTATTTCGATGTCATATTCTGAGAAGGTATTCGTGTTTATTAATGAGTTGCGTCTTTGTAGTGAAGCAATTGTGTGTACCTATTCGATCAGATTTTTGATTATATGATTATTGTTGCTATGGCATTGTTTGTCTTCAAAGCTTATGGAGGTCCAACTAGCTATTAGATAACTTTATTGCTTTCGTTGTTTACCTTAGTAACTTTACTATGATTCCCGTCTAGCTATTATCTCTTATTTTCGTTGTTTCTCCCTTAAATCTATTGTATATGCTCTTGTCTATTTCTTCCGCTTCCTAGGCCCATTATCGACGTTGGTTCTGGGCTAAGGGTTAACTTACTTGCCGGTGGAATTTATTAGGTGTCATCACGACATAAGTTTTTGGATCGCAACATATTCTTATTATCAGTAGTGTAAATTAGGTTTTGAAAATGATCAAAGTTGTAATTGATCTTAAAATTTTAAAATACTAAAAATTAGAAGTTCTTATGTCTTACAAATAAGTAAAAATATAATAGATATAATTTTAATTAATTTTGAAGTCATAAATATTAGAATAATAATTAAATCATGATTATTCGAGAAAATAATAAATAACAATTTTGTTTAATTGACTTCGAAGTAATTAGGATTATAGTAATTGCCTGTTTACTTATTCGTAATAAGATGTAAGAACTAATTCAACTAATGAATATATTATATTTATTCTTTAATATTTGATTTAAAGTCTTAAATATCAAAAAAATTATTTTAAAATTTTATATTAAGACAATAACATAATTGAGTACAATATTTGTTTTAATTATTTAGATAAATATAATATTTATTTTAATGTCAATTATATTTTTTTAATAATACCGGGGAAGGGGAGAAAAAAAAAGAATGAATAGAAGAAGACAATGCATTTATAAAAACTTGTGATGTATGGTAAAAGTATAAAAAAACCAACTGCGGGCTACATGATTTTGCAGCCACTTCAACCCCTGTCTCTCTCCATTACAGATAGCCTTTCGCTTTTCCCCTTTAACCATACTATATTTCTATACCTATTTCCAATATAGTCAAAAAAGTTTATACACACTCAGAAATATCGAAGAATCTTAGTAGTTTAGTTGATTATCTATCTGAACTTCCACCTTGTTGGTGACGATTCGATTCCCCACCTTGTAATTTCATTCCCTACCCTCAATTTTTTTTCAAAAAAAAAAAAAAACACTCGAAAATATCCTACTTTTCCCACAAATTAAATAACAATACCCTTTTTAATGTAACTCTATTCTTCCAGCCCATTCACTTTGTTTTTTTGTTTTTTTTTTTTGGATTTTATATTTTGAAATTCTTTCCGGTGAAAGTTTGGCCAAATTGCCAATGAGAAGGAACAATATTTCATGAAGTAGAAGAACGATGGTCACTAGCTTTAACCCTGAAAGAGAGTGATTGACCCGTTAAAACCGCATTTGACTGCCAATTTTGACCCCAATTACGGCTCAATGGAATCCAATTAGTCTTTGTTCCTTTTACCCAAACTTTAATAATATCTTCTGCACCTACTACATTCGTGATCAAGACTAAGTTGAAGTAACGGAAACCATTGATTGTGAACTTGATTCCTTCTTGCTTGCGGCATGGTATCCTGAACATTTCACAAATATACATTACTATTATTATGGAATATGAAATTATTTCCGATAGTACAGAGGAATATTTAATTGATTATTACCTGCGATAAGTAATAGGAACAATGCCAGCACGGTACTGAGCAAGCTTGAGAAACATAGGCATAGCGAGATCAAAGTGAGAGCGAGGAGGATTGCACCAACCACCATTATCATTTGGCAATGCATAGTTTGGTGGGCAGAAATTGGTAGCTGTGATTAAAATTGAAGGCTTCCAGGGAGACACCATTTCCAATTAGGAGTATTTGTACATTTAAGTTCAAAGCAAGCTTCACAACTTAATCCATTGTTAAACAAAGCAGTACTTAGTGCTACTGTGTTAACTTCGTATCCTTGGCTGTATAAATTTCCGTAACCACAGGCACCACCCATCGTTCCAGAAGCATCACTTCCACCGTAAAATGTAGCATGTGCAGTTTGCCATGAACCACCAGAGTAAACACCAGGGATTCTTCCTTTAACAATGTTGAACCATGAGTCCACAAAAAGAAGAACAGCGATGATAATCATGATACCCATTCTTAATTGGGGCTTAAGGCTTATGGATTTGAGGTGGTTGAAGAAAATGATGGAAGGGGAAGGACTACTTATAAGAGAGAAAAGAAACAAAATTATGTGTATACCTAACTTTGGTCCTCCTTAATCAAAGGACATATTGGCGGAAACAAAAACATAAAAAGAGAGTATTTATTTTGTTTTTGGTTTCTTATTCAGTAACTAGAGCCACATTGAAGATTGAAGTTTCATTGGAGGCTCGACTAAATACGGATCGCACACTGCAGGACTTATTCGAAGATGGCGCTTCCAACATGATATTTTTTTCATAGCTCAAATCCGAAATCTCTAGTTAAGAGTGAAGTCATCTCACCAATTTGATTTGATTGGAATGGAATGGAATGAAAAAAAAAAAAAAAGGACAAGATAGGTCCACATCACATAAAGGTCTCCCATGAAACAGTTATAGCAGCTTTTATCTTTAATTCCGTCAATCTACTACACTTTTTACACATTTTCATTAATTACTTCCGAATTTTCCGCTCCCACTTTTCTCCTCTGTTTTATTATGGACTATCAATACACACATTCATCCTTTTAACATTCTTGTTCAACCGTTGAATTCAGGAAAATTGCCACAATATACCCTATTCAACCAAATTTGAAATATAAGTTTCATCTTTTATAAATAACAAACTTCAATCATCATTTTATCAATATAACGACAAATCTAATAAACTTATTTAACGCCCTTTCAACTTTTTTATACATGTCTACATTCAATCATACAAAACTGAAACACATTTTAAAATTGGCTAAAGTTTCAGCCATACGTAATTGAATGCAGAAGAGAAAAAAAATATAAAATAAGTATTAGGATGATAAAAATAGGACAATCCGTGAAATTCTTACGATTAGATGGTACAGAGAGATCAAATTATGAGCCTAAAATGAAGGATACCCATATTCCCCTAAGTTGCTTGTGTTTGAAAATTGTTGTTACGTTGGATAATTAATTGAAAGTAGGTACAAAAATAATAATTAACAGTCTCATCTCATTGTATGATATAAAATTCTCTGTCTTAAAGCATTATGTTTTTGGCCAAAACTTTGAGTATAATAACAGTAGTTTTTCTTTTTTGTCTAGTAGTTGATTAGTGGTTTCACTTTTTGCCAACTTAGCTACTGGAAGTAAAAAATTTGAAGTTTTGAAAAATAAATAAATAAATAATATAGAGTGTTTGACAGTATGGAAGGTGGCTAAATTTGAGGTGAATTATCCGCAATCATCGGTCCATGTATTACGCCCTACATATCTCACTTGGGTCAAACTCCCTTTTTTCTTTATTTTCTTTAAAGGGAAGCATTAGTAGTTGATGGTCTCACAAATCATGCATGTGGCTCCCTTCCAATAGTCTTTGGGTCCAATTCGTCTAATTAGTTTTAGAGCCTGTTTGACATTATTACTGAAAATTGTTTATATTTAAAAGTATTTTTTAAAATATTATTTAGAAAAAATGTTTTCTTTTTAAAAAATAATTTATGTTTGATTAATTTATTTGAAAAGTGTTTCTAATAAGGTTTAATTAATCTTTTTCTAAAAAGTACTTTTGTGGGTCATCAATGTACTTTTAATATCAAGATTATTTTATAGAGATAAATATATCTATTATAAAATTTTAATTAAACTAAAATGTACATATTCAATTTTTCAATCAATATTAGATTTTTTATTCTAATCTTGCAAAATAATACGTTGGATAACATATAAAAGGTAAAAATAATAATAAATAAATGTAAAATAAAATAAAATAAATTTGTTATATAAAAATAAAAAATAAATTTTTAAATTAAATTTAACCAAACGTATTAAACATACTAATTAATTAATAAGAGATATATTGATAAATATGTGTATAGGAAAATGATATTTTGGTTTTGAAAAAAATAATTTTTTGCTTCTACTTTTTCTAAGAAGCAGATTTTTTAACTTTTTCAAACGGAAGAAAACTGCTTCTTCTTCGGTTTAAAAGTAGTTTTACTGATTTTCCAAACGCTTTAAGATTTTAAATTTAGTGATTTGACCTGCCAGCTCTAAGGACCAAAATCTGCTTAAGAAAAATAACTCATAAATCATGGTTAAACTAAGAATGTTGGAAAAAAATTATTTTGAATCTCACATGCCGTGTCATATTTATGTGAGGACTCTTATTAATGGACATATGTGAAGTTAAAAGTCTTACTAATCCAATATTTTCTCTAAACTTTTTATCCTTTCCAATTTCCACACTACTCACCTAATTCTTTCTTCGTCCAACAGTCCCTAATTTCTTTAGCTCAAAATCTACGGGTGACTATTCTTCCATTTCCTCAACAGTTTTTTGAGTTTTCCTTTGAATATTGATTGTTCAATTTTTTATAGTAATTTTTAGTAATCAAAATATTATGAATTTAATTTTTATTATTGTTATTGTCTCAGTAGAGAAAGACCACAATTTTTAGCAGAAAATAGAATTTACGGGAAAATGATTTAGAGTTATATGGGTCGTGGAAGAAATTAGGGTGGGGAAAATTTTAATTAGAAATTACTTAAATACGCAACTTATTTTATCATATTCTCTAAAAATCTCTACCATTTGAAATAATTACAAAAGTCTCTGCTCTCTCCTATCTCGAATACATCACTTTACGCGATGTATCGGGATGTACACGATGTATCGGGACGTTACTAGAGCACTGAATGATGTATCCAAAATTGAGATGTGATATATCAGAAAGTTGAGTGATGTATGTGAAACCGGGACGCGATGTATTGGAACGTTTTGGGATGTATCCAAAATTCACCAAATTTAAGTGACTTTTGTAATTTGAAAAAGAGCAAGGATAGAATATAATTAGCTCTTAACACTATGAGATTTGAATGAAATTCCCAAAAATTAATCTAAAGGACTTCCTACCCTATCAACTTTGATTCTGTATTTCTTTTTCATTCACAATTTTTTTTACAAATTACTACTTATATCTGTTTCAATTTTTTTTTATTTGACATGAAGTTAAAGAAAAAAAAAATTATGATTTTAAACTAAAAATATGTAGAACGTATCAAAATATCTTTTAATCTTGTTGTCTTAATTATGATACGTAAGAAATTGATATTACAAAGTAAGAGTTACTAAAAAAAAAATTAACGGATTAAAAATAAAATAAAATAAACAAATTAAAACAAAAAATATATTATTTATAACTACGTGGAAGAAACTTAGGTTAAAATTTTATGAAGGGTTCATATCTGTATTTCTTTCTTTCCTTATTGTGGGTTCTTTCCGGAAAAGAGATTGTAAAGTACTCAATTAGATTTTAAAATCAAAATTTATATAGGATTAATTATTTGAGTGAGTATCTTTTAATAAATAATAATTATTGTTTTTAAATATATTTTTTAATTATTACTATCTATATAGTAATATATAAAGTAGCAATATTAAGTATTTCATTGAACTTTCTTTCTCTTTCTTTGGCGCACGCTCTTTCTCCCTTTCTTTCTCTTTATACTTTTTTCTTTATGAGCTCTCTTTCTATCTCTCATACCATAAATAAAATTGGGGTTCTATCAAAAATTAAGGAATTAAGATTTACATTGTTATCCAAAGAGAAGTTAGAGCTATTTAATTTTATAGCCCAAGAAACTGGGGTTGCTCAGCTTGTTGGAGAAGTCGGGCAGTTTTTCATTTTTTTTTTTGACATTGACAAAAATTCTCATTCTAATGACGGTTATCTTAACAACCGTGTTCATATCCGAAGAATATTTAAAGATATGGAGATTTGAAGGTATGAAGGTTTGAAGATATGGAGATATGGAGATTTGAACATGTGAAGGTTTGAATATATGAGGATTTAAAAATAGGGAAAAAGGTCAAATATGCCCCTAAACTATGTGAAAATGTCTAGATATATCCTCCGTTTGAAGTTTGGCTCATTTGTGCCCTTGCCGTCCAACTTTTCACCCATATATGCCTTTGTAGACGTTAGTTGCTTTGCTAGAAATAACCAACTCATTTTTCTTTTCTTTAAATAACAAATGAAATTGCCATATCCCCTTTTAATTATCACATGTCATTTATTTATATTAAAAAATGAATACACCTCTTTTAAATAGAATATTCGATCCGTAAATCCTATCCGACCCAAATTTCTTTGGTGGATATTTCACATAAGCCGATAAATCATATATGACCCAAATCCCTTTCGTGGGAGAAACGCCATCTCCAACCAAACTCATCGCTTTCTCCTAAAAGAAAAACACCATTAAAGGTGAGCTTCGAGCTCTAACCATGAGCAAACAATAGAGCTCCAATGAGCTCACTGATTTGCACAACCTCAAACAAATAACCACCAAATAGCTCCGACCACCACGAGCTCCAGAACACCACCCCCAAGGTAGCCGACAAAACACCAACCCACACACCTCACTGGTCTGGCAAGACAGCCAGCAAACGACCCCAAAATAGTTGTATTTCAGATATCAAATGTTATATCATGTTAGATCTGGTCGGAGGAATTGACACTCCGGCCACCTTGGGTCGGATATGATTTACGGGTCGAATATCCTATTTAAAATAGGTGTCTTTATTTTTTAAATATAAATAAATGTCACGTGGTAATTAAAAAGGGATGTGGCAATTCCATTTGTTATTTAAAGAAAGAGAAAATGAATTGGTTATTTCCAGCAAAGCAACTAACATCTACAAGGGCATATATGGGCGAAAAATTGGACAGCAAGGGCACAGAGAGCCAAACTTCAAACGAAGGGTATATCCAGACATTTTCGCATAGTTTAGGGGCATATTTGACCCTTTTCCCTTAAAAATATGAAGATATAAATTTTTGAAGATTCTATTAAAATTGGAAGAGAAAATGATCCTTAATGTATAGGGATTGAAATGTTTTGATCATTTATATATACCACTTAATAGATATAGTCATTAATGTATGTAAAATGTGATCATTTTGATCGTAACCCTAAAACTTAACAAAGTATATGTTAATGTTAACCCTAAAACTAAACAAACTTTCATTTGGAACCAATTGTGAAACAATCTAAAAAGAGAGAGAGAAGAACGTGAAATCCAATTGCAGAAGCAGCCGAGGAAGAAAGGAGGAGAGAGTGTAGAGGATGAGGATGCTTTTTGAGTTTCCTCGTTAAAGTTAACATATACTATGTTATATTTTAGTGTTAGGATCAAAATGATCATATTTTACATACATTAAAGATTATATCTATTAAGTGGTATATATAAAGGACCAAAACACTTCAATCCCCATACATTAAGGATCATTTTGATCATTTTTTTATGTCTATAATTTGCATTGAAAATGTTATATCCCTGTATTATATTGTATTATAAGTGTATTATAAATCATTCTGGTTGGTATCACTAAAAAAGGAGTGATGTCTGCAATATCTATTATAAATATATTGTTCATGAATAAAACATATATTATAGGTGTCTTATAAATTATTTTGACTTGTATTACTAAGAAAAGTGGTGATTTTGGCAATATGTATAAAAATATATTGTGACTGCATTATAAATGTACTATAAGTATATTATTTAAATTAATAAGTGAGTGAAATCTGTCATATATATGTATTAAAAATATATTGTTCGTGAATTAAACATGTATTACATATGTCAACTAGACTTATAGTTGATATCAATAAGAGAGTGAAGTCTGCAATATGTATTAAAAATGTATTGTTCATAAATTAAACATGTATTATATATTCAACCAGACTTTTAGTTGATATCAATAAGAGAGTGAAGTCTGCAATATGTATTAACAATGTATTGTTCATTAACTAAACATGTATTATATATATCTAATTGGTTTGTATCACTAAGACAATAAGTGATGTTTGCAAAATATATATATATATATAGAGAGAGAGAGAGAGATTGTATTGTGTTTGTTTAATAAATGTACTCTAAGTGTGTTGCCTAAATTATTCTGGTTGACATCACTAAGAATATGATAATGTTTGCAATGTGTTAATTGTTCATGATTACTACAATTATGTAACAAATGTAATACAATTCTGAAAACTTCATCTCCTTTGAGCCTTCATCAAATATTTCTCCTAAAATCAATTATTAACTTGACCAATCTCCCTGAGATATAAACTTTAAGCGATATTTTCAGTTATTTACAAAGACAACCAATTCAAACTATTCACATAAAATTCAAATAATGAATTCAAAGCTTGAAGCTTTTTTAATGACCATCAATGGTGAACCCTTGCTCTTGTATTAGAAACTTTGAGATTCCTACTTGAGCACATGATTTTATACAAAAAAAATTATCTTTTTGTGTTTCTCTTTGTGTTATGGGTGAAAATTGTGAAATAGAAGCGAAAATTGATTTGCAGATACTTCTTTAGATGAACATTTCAAAGAAGAAAAAGAAAAAAAAAGCAAAGGAAGAGGAAAAATCATGAGTTTGAATGAAAATGACAGAGAAGAAGAGAAAGAGGCGACAAATAGAGATAGCAATGTGAAATCACTGTACAATTTTTAATCCCCAAATTTTTTTTATAATTAGTTAAAAATATTATATTGACATAGATGGTAAATATTTTCTTAATATCACATATTTAGATGATTTACCCATTTATATATATTCAAAAGATATATACAAAATATTATAAATTATAATTTTTCTCATATTAATGTAATGAACATATATATTTTAAAATATTAGTAAAAGTTCATATAATTTGACTTTTAAAATAAATGTAACAAATATTTTGGGATGGAGAGAATATATAATTTTAACAAGTTTGGAAATTGGAGGTGGAAGTTTATCAATTTCTGGAGACCTTACTTGAATAATTAATATAACAAAAAATATTTTGAATGTTTTTTACCCTTTTAATGTTTATATAACACGCATTGAACATTTATACTGACAATTTTTTTTATATATTCCAATGGTATATAAAAACTGAAGTTGGAGGACTAAAATTGAAACAAGATTGAATTAAAATGAAAATGACTCATAGGTGCAATTTAAAAGGGTTGTGTATGTGTTTGGCCCATAATAGATTTTGAGTTATATTTCTCTTTTAGACAAAAAAAAAATAGTGAAAGTACGGTAGAAATGATTACTAGTTTGTGATAATACATCTATAATTTTATATTATCCTCAAACTATTGGAAATGATACAAAATTACCCTACATCCACATATTGGCTCCTAAAACATCTCTGACATCCACCTATGGGCTCCCAAATACCCTTTCATTCACTTTTGAGTCCAATATTGATCACTTTTATAGTGAATTATCATTTAAATACGTTGCTATCATCTATTTGTTACAATTTAATTACTTAAATTAATTTACAGACTCACTCATTACTAATTATACCCGACCCAAATTGACTACACTCAACTCAAGTTAACTACACCCGCCTCAAATTATATTTACCCTACCGATTAAAACAAATACACCCTTCATTCCCAACATTTCACTCATGATTTTTTATAGTGATACATGAGTGTATGTAGGTAGTGTTTTTTGAGATTGTAAGCGAATATATTGGGGAAGTAAGGTTGGAAGAGGAAGTGAAACATTGGGAATGAAGGGTGTATTTGTTTTAATCGGTGGGGTAAATGTAATTTGGGGCGGGTGTAATTAATTAATTTGGATCGGATATAATTAATAATGGGTAAATTTATAAATTAATTTAAGTAATTAAATTGTATCCAATAGATGATCACCATGTATTTTAAAAAATTATTTAAATAATAACCTGTTATAAAAGTGGTCAATATTGAACTCAAAGATGGATGACAGGTGTATTTGGGAGTCAATAGGTGTATGACAGAGGTATTTGGGAGGCAATAGATGGATGTAGGGTAGTTTTCCTTCTTTCTAAATATATAATTTCTGGGGTTGTGTTTTGATATTGCCTCAAAGTATCCTTAAAGAGGTTGACAGAAAGTGTAGAGAATACTTATAGGGTACAACAGAAGAGCATGAGATAGAGTCTGTCATCCAAAAAAAAGGTAGGGGGTTTTAATGTTAAAAATTATAGAATCTGAAGCAGACCTTCAGTTGGGAAGCTATTATGGCAAGTGATTGTGAAAAAGGATCCCCTATGGGTCCATGAATTATATATGAGGTTATTTGGACATCTTGAAGGTAGTTGGTATTGGAGGAAAATATATTCCTTCAAAGATAGAATAAATCTAAGGTAGGTACATAACAAGTCTAATAGACTCGCCCCTAATGAGCGATCATATAAAATTAATAGGAGAACAGAGATGGTTGGGTTGGGTTTACACTGATTGCAGGGAAGATGAGACGAGTATTAAAGGAAGAGATGCAATGAGTTCAACAAGAAGAAGATGATATTGTCAGCGACATGGGGGGGAGCTATGAATTGGAAACATTTTAGAGGAATCTATATTCAGTTGTAATACAAATAAGGAGAGCGCATAGTAGTAGAGATTTCACTGAGTTGTTAGCTAACAAGTTTGTTTTATTTATCATCAGACTTCACTTCCTGACACTACTCTTGAAAGATCAAAGGAGTTGTGTGCCCTTGGAAGACTTGACATACCTGCATCTCAAACTACATATCTCACCCTAACACAAATTCTACAAGATGGTATTGAAAAAGTTATCCTTCGCTCAAGCATATTCAGCAAAGGATATGATTAAGTCACAGGAGGAAGAGCATTGATGAAGCTCAACCCCCAAATAAAGAGGGCAATTGGAACACAAGAGTGCTTCTTATTCACACAAGAATTCATGGTTTTAATTGTTATCAGGAGTTTGAAGTTATTGTCACACACCTACCCCATTCTTGGGGCTGCCTAAACAGCTAAGGCAAAGCACATGGAAGCCTCAATCGGATCCTCTCTTCTTTTTCCACATGTTTAGTAACACAGTAACTCCCTCCTCCAAAGTTGCTTTCTTATTCACTGCATAATTCCACAGCTCTGAGATGATGTATCTTCCACTCGGGTTGTAATCGTTTACCTCCATCAAAGCTGCTGTCACAGCTTTGCAAACTTCTTCACCATAATTTTTCTTCAAGTCTTTCAGCTTTTCATCTTCATCGTCTATCATGTTCTGAAAGGAGTAACACCAGAACTTACATAATTGATGCTACCTCTATGCAAATACAAGTAAACCAAAGAAAAACAACCTACATACATAACCAGCTTTTTCAACATATCCAACACTAAGACCAAACCAACAGATCCCAGCACTCACAGTAAAATAAATCTACCATCATTGCACACAGGAAAAACAAAACAAAAAGGGACTAAATACACACTCATCAAAGCTAATTGTTAATTGCATTTACAGGAGGATTCTCCTGCTCAGCTTCAATTTTTCATTTCTCAAATGTAACTAAGGTGAAGTTGATATTTCATTTGTTTCAATCTTTTTGATTTTGTAAAATATATCTTACTTTGTTAAGAATTTAAATTTCAATTATACAAGTACTTGATACTATTCAAGAATGCTCTAATGTTTTAAATTGTCTATATATCAATCAGAAATTTCCTGCAAATTGATGGGAAAAAAACTCATTTTTGTATTTATTTTTTGATTGGTGGAAAACAATGCACCCATATTTTGTATATCTTCAAATGTTTACGTTACAGTTGGTTTTTACAAATTCTAATGTTTACGTTACAGTTGGTTTTTACAAATTCAAATGTTTACGTTACAGTTGGTTTTTACAAATTCAAATGTTCACAAAACATATCACTTTGTTTTAAATGAGTAGTAAATTATGTGCTTCACTTTCCTACTTGACACCTTCAAATTGGCCTCATACACCATCAGTATGTTCTAAATTTATTTTTTTCGCACTGCAACATTATGAAATGTTTTAGATTTACCGTTGCACCAAACTCATATAAAACATAGAAATACATCCATGGGTGAGTCAATTATATCAAAGTAGAAGCAGTAAGCTCCAGCATTATAATATCTACCAACATAGGCAAATCCAGCTATCCCAGGATGCACCCAGTGACTTTGATAAAATGCGTACTGAAAGCCATGATTTTTGCTATGTTGATCGTATCCTACCAACTTTTCCCTCACTTGTTTCATTGGGATTTTGTGGTAGATAGTAGTACTATTTCCTAAAGAACCTTTTGTCTCTAGTTGTATTTTTCTGTCTTGGTAAAAATATAATGTACGATAAAACTACTACTACATCAAACTAGTAACTTTAGAAGTCAAAGCATGCATCATATATCATCATGCATAGCTGATTAGCTGTAGTAGCTGCATAGGAAACATAAACCCCTCTTCCATTTCTAATTTTTCTCAAGTATAACCTTTTCCTAAAA
>JAJOOR010005303.1:0-73472 GCA_036250505.1 Solanum acaule | reverse complement strand
GGGGAGGCGATGAAGCCATACACATCACAACTTTGGAGAAGGATGGTGAAAGAGGTCTGGCTGTGGTTACGCGTAGTGGGAAAGTAGCGGCAGGTGATATGAAGGGTAATGATGAAGCACAAGCTCATGAAGACAACAAAGGTATTGAGGAAGAAGAGATACCTATCCAACAAAGCATTGCCAAAGAGCTACAAACAGATGCAGCAAAAAGCACTCCAATGTCAAAAGTGGTGCAACCTCTTCCCAAAATAACTCCTCTGTTTCCCCAACGTCTCAAGAAGAAAAATGAGGATGAAAAGTTCAAGAAGTTCTTATCGATGTTCAAGACATTATTGATTAATCTCCCTCTAGTGGAGGCATTATTGGAGATGTCGGGTTATGCCAAGTTTATGAAGGAGTTAGTCACAAAGAAAAGAACCTTAGACTCTAAAATAATTGAAGTCTCTCATAGTTGTAGTGCAATTATGACTAAAGAGGCGATAAAAAAGAAGGAAGATCCCGGAGCCTTCACCATTCCTTGCACAATCGGTATGCTCCAATTCGCCAAGGCCCTATATGATTTAGGAGCAAGTATAAACCTAATGCCTTATGTGATCTATAAGCAACTTGGGTTAGGTGAACCAAAGTCCACAGCAATGAGGCTTTCGATGACAAACCAATCTATCAAGCACCCCATGGGAATACTCTATGATATCTTGGTAAAGATTGACCGATTCATTTTTCTGGTTGATTTTGTCATCCTTGATTGCGAGATTGATGCGAAAATTCCAATTATTTTGAGAAGACCTTTCTTGGAAACCGGGAGAGCGTTAGTAGATGTTGAAAGTGGAGAGTTGAAGTTTTGGGTAAATGAAGATGAAGTAACCTTTAATGTGTGTAAGTCTATGAAACACTCAAGCGATATTCATGTGGTTTTGACTATTGATGTAATTGATGAAGTTGTGGCTAGTGTTAGCCATTTGATGTGCATGAGTGAGCCACTAGAAGAGGTAGTTGCAAACTATGATGAGTCTGAAGTCCAAGGTTACGATGAGGTAGTAGCTGCCCTTTTGGGTTTGTGGGAATATTCAAAGACTCCATTAAAGCTGGATATTGATCTAAAGAATCGGGAGAATCCTCCCGCAAAGCCATCAACGAAGGAGCCACCAAAGCTTGAGTTAAAAGTGCTCCCCTACCATCTTCGATATGCATTCTTGGGGGAAAATAACACTTTGCCCGTAATTATTGCAGCCGACTTGCTTGAATGACTAGTGAAGTTGCTCCTTGAAGTGTTGGAGAATATACATCAAAGCCATTGGAAGGACTATCACTGATATTGTGGACATTCCACCCGGGATTTGTACTCACAAAATTTAGCTTGATAGCGAGTGTAAGCTGAGTGTTGAGCATCAAAGAAGATTGAACCCACCGATGTAAGAGGTGGTGAAAAAGGAGATAATAAAGTGGTTGGATGCAGGGGTGATTTACCCTACTACGGATAGTAAGTGGGTGAGTCCGGTCCAATGTGTACCGAAAAAGGGAGGCATCACGGTGGTCCCAAATGAAAAGGGGGAGCTTGTTTCTATGAGACCGGTAACCGGATGGCTAGTATGCATGGATTACTGGAAATTGAACTCGTGGACCGAAAAAAATCACTTCCCTATGCCCTTTATGGATTAGATGCTTGATCGACTTTCAGAAAGAGGATGGTATTGCTTCTTAGATGGGTACTCTGGATATAATCAAATCTCTATTGCTCCGGAAGACCAAGAGAAAACCACTTTCACTTGTCCATATGGGACTTTCGCTTTCAAAAGAATGTCGTTTGTGTTGTGTAATGCTCCAGCAACATTTCAACGTTGCATGCTATCTATTTTCGTTGATTTGGTAGAAGATTCAATGGAAGTCTTCATGGATGACTTCTCAGTTGTGAGTGATACTTTCGAAGTATGCTTGGCACATTTAGGGCAGGCCCTTCAGAGATGTGTTGAGACAAATTTGGTCCTAAATTGAGAGAAATATCACTTCATGGTTAGGGAAGGCATAGTTCTTAGTCACAAAATATCACAAAAAGGGCTGGAAGTTGATAAAGCAAAAATCGAAGTCATAGAGAAGTTACCACCACCGATCTCGGTGAAAGGAATTTGAAGTTTCTTAGGGCATTCTGGTTTTTACCGGAGGTTCATCAAAAAAATTTCAAAAATTGCACACCATTTGTGCAAACTTTTGGAGAAGGAAATAAAATTCAATTTTGATGATGATTGCATGATAGCGGTCCAATGTTTGAAAGAAAAATTGATTTCCACTCCGGTTATCATTAATCTCGATTGGTCATTATCTTTCGAAGTGATGTATGATTCAAGCGGTATGGCACTATAAGTTATTCCACCCCATTTACTACACAAGCAAAACTCTGAATGGTGCTCAACATAACTATACAGTTACGGAGAAAAATTACTCGTGGTGGTATATGTATTTGAGAAGTTTCGAGCATACTTGCTAAGTACCAAAGTGGTTATTCATACAGATCACACTACTCTGTGGTATGTGATGGCAAAGAAAGATGCCAAGCCAAGATTAATAAGGTAGGTGTTGTTGTTGCAAGAATTTGACTTTGAAGTCAAAGACAGAAGAGGCTGTGAAATTCAGGTCGGTGACCACCTATCAAGGTTAGAAGGCAAGGAGAATGATGAGCTAGAGGTAGACATAAACGATGCTTTTCCCGATGAACAGGTATTCACGGTAACTCTACAACTAACTCCTTGGTATGCTGATTTAGCTAACTATGTAGTGTGTGGATTGATACCGGAGGAACCTTACTTCTATCAACGAAAGAGGTTTTTGTTCGATGTCAAGAAATACTTTTGGGATGAACTATTCTTTTTCCAAGAGTGTGCAGACCATATCATTAGGAGATGTGTACCGAAGGAGGAATTCAACGAAATTCTCCAAGCGTGTCGCTTCACCGGTTGGTGGTCATCATAGTGGGATACGTACAACTGCTAAAATTCTTCAAAGTGGTTTCCACTGGTCATCTCTTTACAAAGATTCTCATGAGTTTGTTAAAAAGTGCACTCAATGTCAAAAACAAGGTGGAGTATCCAGAAGACATGAGCTGCCCCTCAAGCCTATTCTGGAGGTTAAGTTGTTTGATGTTTGGGGAGATTTCATGGGTCCATTTTTTAATTTGTTTGGTAATAAGTACATTTTGGTGGCAGTAGACTATGTTTCTAAATGGGTAGTAGTTATGGCACTACCAAAAAATGAAGGGAGAAGTGTTGTTCAGTTCCTAAAACGCTACATCTTTGCTAGGTTCAGCACTCCTCGGGCTATTATTAGTGATGGTGGATCCCATTTTTGCAATAGGTTTTTTGCGTCCACATTGAACAAATATGGGGTGAGACATAAAGTAGCAACGCCATATCATACTCAAATGAGTGGCCATCGCCTACAAGACACCGATCGGTATGTCTACATATCAGCTAGGTTTTGGAAAATCTTGCCATTTACCGGTTGAACTGGAACATAAAGAATTATGGACATTAAAGGCTCTAAATCTGGACTGGGCAAGGACTTCAAAAGGAAGAGTAGATCAGCTCAATTTATTAGATGAATTCAGGTTTAGGGCCTATGAAAGTTTAGCACTCTACAAGGAATATATGAAGAAGTGGCATGATTCTAGAATCCTTAGGAGGGAATTCCAAGTTGGAGATTGGGTGTTGCTATATAATTCTTGGCTAAGACTCTTTTTGGGAAATCTCAAATCCAAATGGTCAGGCCCATTTAGAGTAACACGGGTGTTCACTAATGGAGCCATTGAAGTCGAAGGTAAAGAAGGCCCTGCCTTCAAAGTGAATGGGCAACACTTGAAATTATATTTTGGAGAATGCCATGAAATTTCTGTGATTGAAGTGGTGTATCTGGAGGATGCTTGAGAGAATTTCCACGTCGTTAAATAAGACGCTTCTTGGGAGGCAACCCATGTATTAATGTTTTGAATAATGTGTGCTGAATGTGCAGGTGTAGGCGATTTTGCAAGGGTAAGACTCTATGAGCGAGTTGCCGAGTTAGTTCGGCGATCACGAAGTTGATCGTCTTCCTGACGTCAACCATGGGCTGAGACACTAGAACATTAGGCGGGATACTTGCACCACTCGGCGACTCGACTTTCACCGCCTTTTTGCATTAACCCTGATAGCTCGAATCTTAGATCATTCGGCAAGCTTTTAATTCCATTAAGCGATGTGCCGATGTATCGGCGGACTCGCTCTTGTCCGTCTTTTTGCCCCCACATGGACTGGGTACATACTGGAAATATCTGCAAGCTCTCGACCATTTGGCAAATCGCCAAATAGTTCGGCGACTCCAACAAGCTTTCGCCAAATAGTTCGGCGACTAGTGAAGATTTCTTGTCACCCTACTTTGCTTGTTTAAGTGCCAATAGTTTATCTTTGCTTTTGTTATTGTTTGTTTTCTATTCACATTGGGGGCAATGTTTGATGCTTTTGGTGGGGGTGGTAGGTGTCTGGTTATTGAGTCCTTTGCTCTTTCAAAAGTTATTCGAGTATCGGTCGTGATCAATCTGATGACTCGAATAATGCTCTTAATTGAACAAATGAATGCACGGCTACGATGAGGCCAAATGAAGTTGCATAAACAATGTGTGAACTTTTTGCATCCCGTTGTGACTAGCCGGTTATCGAATGAAATCTCTTGTGATGAATATTTCACACTAGCTAGAAAGTGTGGAGTCTCGTTTGATATTGGTGCCAATGCCTTGTGTGATGAACTTACCTTGAATATTGTGTGATGACACCTAAAATTTGCCCCGGTGGTCCAGTTGACTAAGTGATGCAAGCTCTTGAAATGATCTTAGGCAACAAATTCAATGAGTGAAACAAGTTGACATGATACCTCTTTGTGTGACCAACCTTGTGAGATGGTGAGAACCTTGTTTGAACCCCTTTGAGCCTTATCCTTTTCTTGGAAGAAACTTGAACAACTGTGACTCCTCTTTATCCGTTCACCCATAACTTTCATGAAGTGTGGTTTGTTTGAATAGCCAACTTAGGCCAAAATCCTAAGTTGGGGGTGTGGTGAAAAGAGAAGGCAAATCAAGAAGTGTAAAAAATAATAATAATCCCCCTTTGAGAAATGGTGATGAAAAAGATGGAACCCCTCCATGTTAAAAAAAAGAAGAAGAAAAGAAGAAAACAAAAGAAAAAAAATGAAAAAGTTGTGAAATAAAATAGTGAAAGTTGCAAAAGAAATGGGATATCCGGTAGTCCATTTGAAGTTGAATAATGGGGGTGAATTATGAGCATGATCAAAATGTTGAAGAAAAGGAAGAAAGTAATGTTCAGACCATATTTCAGGAGGGTAGAAGCCACTGAGCCTAAATGACCATACCTTTACACTCAGCCTCGTTACAAGCCTTGAAAAGACCTTTGTGATCTTGAGTGAGCTGAAGAGAATGTTGATTGGAAAATAAGGGAAAACCTATGGGTGAAGTGATGCATGTGTTCATCTTTGTGAGTGTGAGAATTGCATGTGATTCTAGAACGATAAATTGTCGGAGAACTTTGTGTGTGAATATGTAATAATCTTTGTTGTGAGGGCATTTGAGTACCTCTGTTGGGCTTGAACTTGCATTTGAAGCAAGTATTGTGAACTTGAGCATCGTTGATAATGGTGAGTCACAATTTGAATCTTTGAGTGCACAATTGATCATTGCATGCATAAATTGAGTCTTGTTATGTGCATTCATGTTGAGTCTTTTGTAGCAATATTTGAGACATCTTTTTTAAGCTGCTAAACTTGAGTTTTACTTGAGGACAAGTAAAAGCTTAAGTTGGGGGTGTTGATGAGTCCAAGATTTGGACTCATTTAGGGTTTTGTGTATATAGATTTAGTGTCCTCAAATGCATAATCTGTGCCATAAATTGATGTTAAATCTATAATTTTCAGGTATATGGGTTGAGGAACAAAGCAAGGACACTAATAGGCAAAAAGGACAACACAAGCTGAGAAAGAGGGAGAAAAACAAGCCTTATGATTGCCAAGAGAACTCAGAGAATCGCCAAGTTACCCCTGGATCGCCTAAATTTACAGAGCATTGAGCCTGAAATCGAAAGAACTTAGGCGAACTGCATTCCCTATCGGTGAATCGCCGACTACATCGGCGAAGGACAATCATGTCGCCGAACGTACTGGTTGAGACCAAGGTGAATTCAAATTGGCGAGCTAAAATACTAAAGGGCGCATCGCGGAAAGGATCGGCGATCCTGATCTAGATCGCTTAAAATTACAGTGTTTGAATGAGGAAAATGTGCAGAAAGAAGGCGAGATGCAAGGACGATCGGTGAGTCGCTGACTGGTCGGCGATGCCCGACTTTCCTCGCCGATTGACCCCAAAAAGCCACACCTCGGTTTAGTATAAATTAATTTTTAGAAGAGAGAGAAAGCATTCAAAAATTGTGAGGAACGAAATAGAGAGAGCAAAAACTCTACTCTTGTTGATTTTAAGCAATTTTTGCAAGAGATTTCAATTGGGTATTGTAATAGAGAATATATTATTCATCTTAGAATTTTGATTTTCAAATACCCAACCATGGAGCATGTAGTAGGTGTTGAATTTCTTTCTTTTACGATGATTGGCTAAAACCTCGATCTTGGAGGTTTGACAATGTAACCAATTGCTGCGTTTGACTTAATGGGTGCTAGTTATTATTGATTTTGTTGCTAATTTGAAGTGGGACTAAGTTATTGTTGTGGTTTAACCTCTATATTGTATGTTTATTTCAATATAATTCAGGGTTTTATGCTTGCTTGAGAAAGAAGTGTAGAGATAATGTGATAAATTGGCACTCATAGCTAGTGGGTCATGACGGTTTCAGCTTGAGAAAGTGAAGCCCAAGATTCATCCTATGTATCTAGCTCGAGAGAGTGGATGTGGTGAGGTTCTGGGCTGGCCTTTGTATGTAGTGCTTTGAGGTTCGAAAGAACTCAGTGGAAACTAGGTAATTGTTCGAGAGAAAACTGCCTTACCTAAAGTCCACCCTACCCATGAAAAATTAGCAGTTTTAGTTTAGTGATTCGCACCCGTTGAGTTTAACTTAGTAGTTGGTTAGTCAAACCCCAAGCTTCTCTCCCTTATTTGGTTGTTCCTAGTTGATTGTTGCAATGGTTGTCTAGTCTAAAGACCGATCACTTTGGATTTTGTGTTACTCCTACAATTTGGTCCATAGTTTCCGAAACTTTTATGCCTTCAGCCGCAAAAGTCACCGTTATGCTTCATATTTGAATTCAAAATAGAATTACTCTCTGTGGGATCGACCCCAACTCTTTTGTTGGGTTTATACTGCTTAATGATTGTATCTGATGAGGTGTAGTTGATACGTTAATCATATATGTTACTCACTTTGTTCCAACTTATGTGGCACATGTGAAATTTTGAACTCAACCAATTTTTTAGTAGGTATGTTTTTGTTTTTTTTTAAAATTAAATTGTTAATTATCATGACTTATAGTACTCTTAATTAACATAATTTTTAAATAATATATGTTATTTTCCGTGTCCCACTATATGTGGAAAGTTAAATCAATTTTTTAATATGTTTTTAAGTACTTTAAGTTGTGACTATAGTATTCCTAACGTAATTTCCAAATAATATATGCTACCATTTGTCCAAATTTATGTGGCACATGTGAAATTTCAAAAGCTAATCACATCTTAATATGTTTTTTAAATATTTTAAGTTGTTAATTATTGTAATTTATAGTATTCATAATGTAATTTTTAAATATATAATATATATGTTAAGTTATTCCCTCAGTTCCAATTATGCAGTACGAGTGAAATTTTGAGAGCTAACCAAATTTTTAGTATTTGAAATTGACTTTTTGTACTATTTTTATCGATATATAACACATAAAAAGAAAAATAAGATAAAATAAATTAAAACAAATAAAATACTAAAAGGAAGTTGAAGGAGAAGGCGAAACCGATCAAATGACCGGCTGACCTATGCTCCTCAACATTCACTCTTATTATATAGAGTAAAATATGCATTCTTGATTTATTTTTCTGGCCTCGATATTAAATGCACTTTTTAGAAATGGATATTACGTTCTTAATTCCAAACATTTCTTGATTATTGGTGGTTTGGCATCAATCACGTTGGAATGACGACCATGAATAATGATCATATATACTAACTCTCGGTAGAAGCAAACAAGTTTGAAATTATCATACACTAACACTTAATAAACAAAAATAGGGAACTTACATAAATCTCATTAGTTTAGGAACTGATTACTTAGATACACTTTAATTTGCGTTATTATGAATCTTACAAGATTTAGTGCATTCAGATACATGTACCTCACGATACATGAAGCCAAAATTAGGTGTATTTTGTTCTAGTTTCATTGTATCCATGTGGTTTGGCATGTATATGAGATACATAACAAATCTCGTTCACCACTCTCCTATGTATCTGGTATCTCATTTAATGCGGCTCACACCAGATACATACATATACATGTATCTAGTGTGATGCGCATGCATCTTAGATACATGACTATCTTGCTCGCCTCCCGTTACATCTCGTTCGACTTCCTCCCCATCTCGCTTGTCCTCTCCCTATTTTAGTGTATTCGGTAGCAAAAATAAAAGTATATAGGTATATCTTCCTCAATATATGACAGAAAGCTCTTAAATTGGTGGTAAGACACGTAATTATTTGAAAGTATAAGTAGAATTGACATATATATGGTGTGGATGTATGTCAAACAAGATAGTTTTTCCGAAAAAATAATATTTGTATGGGTGAGAAGATCAGGTATCTAGTAAGTAGCAGTGTACATGGACCGGGTTAGTTTGAATTTCGAATACCAAATCAAACCATTTGTGTCATATTTTTTAATCTATAAGCCTAATAAAATTAATAAAATTCAAGTTTTTTCAGGTTTCTTGGGTTTTCAGATTTCTTAAAATTTTTCATATAAAGTATTCATACAACTTGTGCTTCAAATATTTCTTTAGTCCTACCAAAATACAACTATCTATGGCGTTTCTTAAGAAAAAAAACACACAATATGATATGAATGATGACACTAAAATATTCAACAAAAATAATAATGAAATCACATAAAACAACATTGCAAAATAAATAAGTCATAATGAAAATTATCACAATTTAAAGTACTAAATCATGCTAAAATAAGTCTAATACGTATTAATTACATGACTAAATATTAAAGAAAAACTAAAATTATATTATGTATTTTAATTATCTAAACCAAAGTAAAACTAAAGAACAAACTAAATATTCAACATTATTATCATTTTTAGTGTTGAATTGATTCTTTTTTTTTTATTATTATTATCACTAGTATTTATTTTATTTTGATTAAAGTTACCAATATCTATGGGCTATTACCTTTATTGGACCATTCAAAATTCTAAGTGAAACTTGATATAATATATAAATAGATATGTTTTGGGTCTTATTAATCTACAATAATAGATAAGAAAATCACTGCAGCTGTCAGCTACAGACCCAGAGTAGGACCTAAACAATGAACTCTTCTCTTTGGCAACAAACAATCAAAGTGTATATATTGAAAACACCCTTAAACTTGACGTGAATTATTACTTTACTCTCCCAATTATTGACAACCTTAAAAACACTCATTTACTTGATTAAGTCATTTTAAAACACCCCTCTTATGCCACATGTCATTCCCCCACACATATATGTGGAATTTTCTACTAAATACACATAGATATATATAATATGTAATGATTGGGTTGGTCATTTTTAGAAAGTTTCATGAATTTATCATTTTGACCTTCCCGATCTTGAGCCCGAGTTGTTTCTAATTGAGATTTGGAAGTTGATTTTGAACTTGGGTTTGAACTTTAGAATTTCTGTAACTTTTGAGTTTGAAAGACTTAAGTTGCTTAAAAGTGATTTTTGATGTTTTTTGAAGTTTCAATTATCAGAATGGAATTCTATTGATTCCATTAGTCCCAAAATGTGAAATTGGACTAAATGAGTTGTCAGCTTCAGATTTGGAGTCCTTTTGAGGATTTGAGCTCCTAAGTTGGAAATTTATGAAATTTTAACCATTTGGTTGACTTTGTTCAATATTCTAGGTTCAGATGCTCGGATCAAAATTCCAAGATTTCTGTTGGATTCGGGGGATGATTCTAGGCATAGATGAGGTCTTAGTTGATTTTTGAGAGGTCCCGAGTTTGTTTTGACCTTTTTAGGCATTATGTTTATTCCTTGTGATTTTTACGAATATTAGATCAAGGAGACCTTGGATTTGTGTTTCAATGATTCCATTGTGTCCGGAACGTCGAGTATACTTGATTTGCATATATGATTTGTGTGTATGACGATTCTAATGAATCTTGAGGGTCCTTTCAATATTTTGAGACTTTATTGTTTACTGATGTCTGTGTTTTGGTGCACCTCGTGATCGCGAGGGATGGCTCGCTTCTGCAAAGCTTGCGTTAGCGAGGTTCGGGTCGCATTCACGAAGGGTAAACTCCTATTGACCTTCGCATTTGTGAAGGACTTTCGCTTTCACGACTTTCATGTTAGCAAAGGTATCGTTCGCGATCGCGATGGTCCCAACTTTTGCGGGGTTCACTTAGCTAACCCATTGACATAAAAGATACATTAGAGGAGGTTTTTGGACCTACAAATTTGTGTTTTATGCCCCATTTTTCATTTTTGAGCTTGGTAAATTCTTGGAGGTGGTTTTTGAAGATACTTATTATGCTAAATCATTTCGGTAAGTGTCATGACCCAGGGGTAGCTCCTAGATGTAACATGGCGTATAGAACCCCGAAACACTCCATACAAGCCACTTAACTTTCATAGCATAAGAAATAGAACAATAAAGAGTGAAACAACATTTTAAGTTCAAAACAATTTCATAGAAAAGCGGAAGTCTAGACACTTTGTCTCATCATAGCCATCTATTACAATCGAATGAAATTAGGTCTAGCCCATACATCATGTCCAAAAAGGAAATACAACAAAGAACTAAAACAATGAAATCCGTCCTCGAACCATGAGGACTCACCTAGCTCGGGAAAGAATCAAAGTCCAAGCTCTAGCCACAATATTGGGAACCCTGTCTGTCGGACCCTATATTTGGAAAAAATGTAGGCAAGAGTATGAGTTAGTACATAAATGCACTAAGTATGATAGCTATGCCTAAAAGCATTCAAAACATTCTAAGAAGGGAGATTTCATTTTATGACATGAAATTGACCATTTAAAACATGATATAAGAGAGTTAGAAGACATAAGTCATAACAACATGGTCAATGCAAGCTAAATCATCTTTAAATATTTGAAAACATATGAGATACTCCTTGAGTAACCTTAGTTCACTTTTAGTCTTGTTGTTGGAAAAATTAGCCTTAAGCGACGTAGAGACCATGTGAGCTATAACAGGATCCCCAGTGTCTCACACACTGAAAAAGGTTGTTCTACTTGCCTATGGTAGAACCATGAAATTCTAGCTTAAGTGAATCCACTAGCTAATCATCCTATGGGGGCACATAGTTTATGGGATAAGGAGATTGTTAGTAGAAACCCAACATCTACTAACGGGAGAGCTTCCATCTCTAGAGATTGCTTCTAGAAACCCGACCTTTACTAACAGGAGAGCTTCCATATCACATCAATATCCACTCTGTGCTAAGCATAATTCCCACAGAATAATCAATTCTTACTTATTCTTATCATTCATGGAAAGGTGTCCTTGGACAACCAAGCCAAGTTAGTTTCTTTAAGATAGCTCTTACTCTTTGATTCAATTAGGTGAGAATAGCCTTTCAACCTAAGAATACTTATTATGTGAGAAAACCTTTCACATCATTCTAGTATGTGTTTATGAGAATAGCCTTTCACAACACAACATAAAACATCATCATTTGACACTTTACTCTCAAAGCACCCTTAAACATTTACATAGGTTCCATAAGATCATGCATAAACTAATACTTTGTCCTTTCAAGGTTCGAAGTTTACTTTCAATCACCAAATCTAGAAATCATGGATTAGATAGGGATTATATCATAAATTCATGTGATTCTATCACTTCATGCTTTAGATCATAAACTCCTCTTCCATAATCAACAACCCACATTATGAGATCACAATTTAGAAACATGGGGGTTTACATGAGTTCATAGGGGAAGCATCATAAAAGCATTGTAAATCATCAATTCATGCATATTAAAATATAATTCAATCATTAAGATCAATAATCAAAAGAATCCATGGTAATAGAAGAAAACCCTAGCTTCTTCTTCTTCTTCTTCGGGTAAAAAAGCTTATATAGGGGTCCTAGACATAGGCAAACCAACATAATATAGGAATTAATTAATAAGGAAAAGACCCAACTAACCCCAAAAATAACTGTTAGTTGACCACCGACGGACCCCAGTCGACGGACCGTGGCCTGACCTATGGTCCATCTTGGTGGACCATCGTTTGGTCATCAGATACTAAAATTTTGGGCTTAGAACCACGTACCCTGACCATGGTAGGATACAACCTTACCATTCTCCATCAGTACACAACCAAGTCCAACTCTGGACGCATCCCAATAAACAAGAAAGCCTTACGTACCGTAGGGTCAACACTTGGGCAATAGTTAATCGGGTTTTCAATTCCTGAAAGATTTTTTCACATTCAAACCATTAAAAATTTACTGTCTTCAGAGTCAATGGGGGTGAAATAGATGAAAACCCCTTGATAAACCTTCTATAATAACCAGCCAATCCCAATAAACTCCTTATATCAGTCGAAGATATGGGTCTAGGCCAGTTTTGCACTGCCTCGATCTTCTGAGTGTCAACTCGGATCCTTTAACAGAAAAAATATGGCCTAACAACTTCACGGACTCAAGAAAAAACTCACACTCGGAAAATCTAACATACAACTCTCTATCTTTTGAGAGTTTGGATAACTAATCTGAGATGACTAGCATGGTCCTCCTCAGTTCTTGAATAAATCAGAATGTCATCAATAAATACAATAACAAATAGATCAAGATATGGCTTAAATACACTATTCATAAGATCCATGAACGCTGCATGAGCATTAGTCAAGCCAAATGACATAACTAGAAACTAGTAATGACCATAATGGGTCCTGAATGCTATCTTCGGGATGTCATTTTATCTTACTCTCAACTGATGATAGCCATCTCTGAGGTCTATCTTAGAAAAAATAAGTGGCACCTTGAAGTTGATCAAATAGATCATCAATTCTCAGAAGAGGGTACTTATTCTTGATAGTGACCTTGTTCAATTATCGGTAATCAATACACATTCTGAGAGAACCATCCTTCTTCCTCACAAATAAGACCGAAGCCCCCCAAGGTGAGACACCAGGTCGAATAAAGCCCTTATCAATGAGATCTTTCAACTTCTCCTTTAACTATTTCAACTCAGCTGGAGCCATTCTATATGGCGGAATAGAGATAGGTTGATTATCAAGACTCTCAAGAGGGACTCCGGGAAGATCATCTGGAAAGACCTGTGGAAACTCACTCACAATTGGAACTAACTGAATAGGCGGTGTCTCAACACTAGCGTCATTAACTCAGATTAAGTGATAGATGCACCCCTTGGAAACTAACTTGCTAGCCTTAAGGTACGAAATGAAACAATCCTTTTGCACTGCTGAACTACTCCTCCACTCTATAACAGGCTCATTAGGAATCTGGAACTTAACTACTCAAGTTCTACTATCAACTGAGGCATAACAAGCATGAAGCCAGTCCATACCTAGAATAACATCAAATTCCACCATGTCTAACTCGATTAGGTCAGCCATGGTGTCCTTGTGACTGATAGAGATGAGACAATCACGATAAACTCTCTTATTCAGGACATACTCACCAATAAGTGTTGAAACACTGAATGGTTCAAAAAGTTACTCGGGAAGTATATCGAATCTCATAGCAACATATGGACTCACAAAAGATAGACTCACACTTGGATCAAGCAATGCATATATATCAAAAGTAAAGGCTTTGATCATACCAGTGACCACATTTGGCGAATTTTCCTGCTCTTGGCGACTAGTGATTGGATACAGATGCTTTGCTCCTCCACCTGTCCCTGAAGTAGCTCCTCTAGGTGCAACTCTGTCTGGTGGAGTCACTGAAGAAGATTGTGCTCTTTTGCCACCATTACCACTCCCTTGCCTGTTCTTAGGTCACTCTCTCATGAAGTGACCTACTTGACCACACTTGAAGCAATCGGTGGAGCCATCACGACAGGCTCCTGGGTGGTTTCTACCACACTTACCACTTATAGGATTCCAGTTGGCCCCTTGTGCCACACTACCTTAAGATTGAGTAGGTCTAGCTTTGAAATTCTGCGAATTCTGATTCTTGAAGTCACCTCTATTCTTTGGTGCAGGTGCACTAGAAGATGATGGAGCAGGTCCAGTTGGCCTTTGTTGAAAAGATGACCGGTTTGCATTTCCGGTCTCCTGCTGTCGGGACTCGTTACCTGTAGTCTTAGCCTTCTTGTTATGTAACTCTTCTCTATCTCTCAGCTTATCTTCCTCAACCTATTGCACATGGATCATAAGACTGACTATGTCTATATCTCTGATCAGCATAGCTGCCTTGCCCTCCTTACTTGACAAGCGAGACAACCCAGATACAAATAGACTAATCATGCTCCTCATGTCAGCAACCATCTCTGAAGCATAGTGGGACAGTTGAGTGAACTTGAGGCTATACTCATGCACACTCATGGATTCCTGTTTTAAGTTTAGGAATTCTCTTACCTTTGCCTCCCTTAGTTCACGGGGAAAGAAACACCCCAAGAATGCATCTTTGAACACGACCCAACTCACAATTGGTGCCCTTTCAGGTCTACTCTTCTTCCATTGGTCATACCAGACCCTAGCAACACCCTTTAGTTGGTATGCAACTAAATCCACATGCTTAGAATCTGCAACATGCATTACCTCAAAAACTTACATACATCGAAAGGATCAAATCCTTGGCGAAATTCCTCAAAGCTTGCAAGAATCTTGAACGTTCTTCTTTTCTCCTCTTCAACTCCTCTCAAAAACCCTAAGCGTGTTTAGGAATGACTTAAAATGATCCAATCAGTTCAGACCCCTAAAAGATTAACAAAAATGAGCTAGGCTAGTGGGGGTAAGGAAAATACCAAAATATCCCTCCTTAAAAATGGATGAAATGCCTTAACTAGACATGCTGTACTCAAATGGGCATATCTCCTTCTTCTAAACTTGGAATTTAGCAAACGTAATGATGTTGGAAAGAAGACTCAAAGATCTCTCATTTGATACCTTATAGGCCACCTAAATCATCATGTACTGATAGTTATGATCATTTGAAGTTGACCCAAAACTCACAATTGAAGACTAACTTGCACAATTCTCAATTTAGCTATTTCTAGTTTAGCTCTTTATCTATTTAGCTCTTTCTAAGACTGAGGTGTTACATTTTTATTGACAAATGACAAGGTTTTTCAAGAACTCATGTTCCAAACTAAAATGGAGTTTGTGAACTAATTTCAACCATTTTATCAAAATGGGTTTCACCAATAAATTCCTAAGGCCTTGAGTAACACATTCAAGTATTTATTTTCGGATTCAAGCTTCATTTTTAAAATCAGGTTTTGAGTTGAATGACCCATTTTCAAGGTATTTGATGTGGGTATTGTTGTTTCTAGAAACTTATGGTGAAAACTTGATTGATATGGATTGTGTGGCTTTAAACGTGGTTCAGAAGGGGAAAATAAAAGCCTTGGGTAGATTAATTAATTGCATTAAGGCAAGTGATCTCTTAAAGCTTGCAATCTAGTAGTATTACCTACTTCTCTTCATTGTTTGTGTCTTGTGAGTAATAGGAATGGAGTGAAGGATTTATTGTTCCACTTTATTAAGTTTAATGAATAAAAAGAGGTAAATGAAATGCTATGAGTTGATCATAATGCACTACAACATTTTATGTCTACAACCACCCTAGAAAAGTGTGGCCTAAACTATGAAAAAGTGTAGCCTTTGATAAAGGCCACACTTTTTGATTTTAAGCAACACTTTTCCAGGGGTGCCCGAAAGAAGCGTAACCTTAGAGTTTAGGCAACACTTTTCAGCTACGCTTAAAAGTGTAGCCTAAAAGGCAAAAAGGCCACACTTTCCAGTACCTCATATAGCAACATTTCTATCTCACACAACTACACTTTCAAGCATGGCCTTTGTTTCCTTTTTGGCCACGATTTTAAAGTGTTGTCTTTTCTATCTAATGTATGACAACACTTTGAAGTGTAGTCCTTGCCCATGTGCATACCACAATTTACAGTCCTATGGCTACACTTTTAAGTGTGGTAATATCATTTTAAATGCCACAATTTCTAATTAAAAAACACCAATATTGTTTTGCAATAAATAATCTCAAGCATTAAATTGGCTAATAAGTAATTCAAATATATAGATTTGCAATAAACTTCAAAAGATTGTACGTCTTGTGTACTTACACATACTTATAAAGCAATATTCTAAATATGTGTACACAATTGTTCAAAAAGTACTCTTACAATAGTTCAATATATTCTAGCAAAGAATATATTTCACAAAATCAAACATAATGTATTCAAACTTTTACAATAGTTCAAAAACTCTTCATCATCCACTTCAATGAGATCAAATTGACTTGTAGTGACCCTTCAAATTTGATCACCTCCATTTCCCTACACATTTAGAATTTACGACAAATCAGATTGCATCAGTTATAGAAGAGGCAATAAGTTCCAGATTCCAGATTGCACAACAATTCCAAAATGTAGACTGCAAATCTTTTGAGTTCCAAATTGCGGATTTCAATTCTAGATTGCAGATTTAAATTCCAGTTTGCATATTTCAATTCCATTTTGCAAATTTGTTTCTTTATATAACTTTCAAATCTGTCCTTGTGGATGCCTTTGCTTTTCTGTCCATGCATAATGAGGCTGGTAGGCACCAATCGCTATCTCTGTATCTTTCGACCCAGCTAAGGATCTCTGATTTTTGTTGGCAGAGCCCACTATAACATACTCATCATCCACTATCATTCCTTTGGCATGAACGTATATCATGAAATGCTGAAACTTATATGTGTCTGATACCTGGTTGCACATCAAAGAAAATTTTTCACAAAAGTATTCAAGCTTGATCAAATTCAAATAAGCAAAATAAAATAAAAAACAAGAAAGCATAGAGAGTGACAACTCACAACAAAATAAAATTGTGTTTACAGTATGACTGTTGATTTGGTCACTGGTGTTTCCTAAATCTGTGCACTAACTCATATGCTTACGTTAGCTATTTGACAAAATTGAACTTCATTTCATTTCAGGGTGTATATAATTGGATTCAGTCAGCCTCTCAACATAATTAGAGTAAGGCTTCAGTTACTACCTTACTGGCATTTCCTCATGGATCTAACTATTAGGTTCGTGGGTGGTTCCTGAAACAACTCTGTTCTGTTCACCTGAAAAACACATCTCAATTGCACCTTTATAAGGCAGTCTCATTCTATCATAAATGGTTTGCCCACCCCAACTAGTGGTCCATAGTAAAGCATGCTACAACTTGTGTAATCAAGCTTTTGAATAATCATTCACCAATTGAGCGACCAATATAGAGTTCGGGGAGACGTAAAACAAGCAGTGTTTAGGAAATTTGATATTATTTAAAGTTAAAAAGTCAGCCATTTTTTAAGACTCTAGAACCCATTTTTATCAATATTAAAGGTAGTTTTTGCTTCAGTTGCTCCTAAGTGTATTTTGTGTATAATACTGTATATACACTACAAGAATATTTTAAGAATAAGAAAATTCCCTATTACCTTATCACCATTACCAGAAGATTGAGCAATAGAGCCTGTAATTTCTTCACGGTTACCAAGGCAATAGAAATTTAAATAATCTTGTGGATGCGAGTCCAAAATCTGCATCGATTTGAGCTCTGTTGCAATAACTTGATACGTCATTTGTATTGTCTAGCTCTGTCGAAAGCAAACAAAAATCTTAAAAAGCTTTTCTCATTTCTTCTTGTATACATTTTTCAAGATGGCTTCTTCCTTCAATATTCAGTTAATCACCTATTGAATCATCAAAATTGCATAGTAATATAATAACAATGAGAGGCATGAAGGAAAATATGTCATGGAAAGTAGAGTCTTTTATCAAAATCACCACTCATATTTCATTCTGTTAGGTCCTCAAACATACAATAATGCCCGTAAACATCCCTTTTCAATGTCCTTTTTCTGGCTTGTCCCTCCATGTCTAAGGAAGGAAATATACCATTTTAAAGGATAAGAATATTTTCTCATTCAAATATTAAAGAAAATAAAAGCTCTCTCTATTGGATAGGCATGATTATAGATATTAGAAAGAGGTGGACATTGTTTATGCTAATGCACACTCTTATGACTAGTACATTCAGATATTTGGATGCACTAACTATTCAAGATAGCTGACATTTCTATTGTGAAAGTATCATTGCCTTGATATAGCTGCCTATTTGAGGTCCGTATCACCTAATCATTTTTTTTATTGTTATGGCCAGTATTAGTATCACCTAATCATTGCTCATTTAAAACTACCTATCTTCTTCATAAAATCCAAAAGACATAATCAAAGAGTTTCACGAAAATTACCTGCCAGAAGAGTATTTCCTACACAGTGATTGACTTAAGGTCCCCTTCAGGCCACATGGGCATTACAACATATACACAAAATCGTTCCCTGGCTCTAATTTTACTAGTGATTTTCAGTGCCAATTCCATAGGTATCAGATGATCAACTCCTGATCAAGTGAACATCAAGTGAAATCAGGAAGCAATGTAACAACTCCAAGAGTGTTGGAAATGAGTACATCTCGAAAATAAATATAAGGAAAACTATGTAGGAGCTACAATTTTTATTTAGGAGGTTGCATAATCTCAAAACCATTTCATTTTTTTCTAGGAAGCTGCATAATTTGGAATCTTACCAAGTTTGAAGCAACATCCTATTAAATTTCTAAAATGGGGATGCATTCCAAGTGACAAAGTGGTCATTTAGATGATATTCTATTGCTGAACCATATTCTGGCCACACTATTGAGTTTTACCTATGTGTTTCAATGCATTAAGTTGCAACAATTCATGTTTCCACTCTTCATATGGACAAGAATATAAACCCAAGCCAACATTAATACAATGCTACAGAGTGGAATCTTGTATATTGCAATTCAGAAACATAACAAGAAGATTAAAATTTGACCTACATCTTTGTATGATTCCCAAGCGTATGACAATCCAAGAAAACACGTACTGATTTTCAATATCTATGAAATGCTGAGTTGATCTGATTGCCTGAATATATGCGGCTTCAATGCTTTTATCTACTATCAGATTTTTTGAGCAGGCAAGGTTTTGCAAAAGATATAACGCCAAAGAAAATGTGAAGTGCGAGGGGAAGACAAGTTTTCTTCCTAGAGTTCCTAATGGATTACATCTACTTTAGCAAAAGTTCGAAACTAGAACAAAGGCTATGGTTTCCTTGCCTGTGCCTTCGCAATATCAATTGTCTTGGGAAATCCTTGCACCGAACCAGAATCAATGGAAAAGAAGATCTGCAATAAAAGAATAAGGATAAATTTGAAAAGGATGTAAGCTATTCAAAGATATACACAAAACAAAAAAGTATCAACCTATACATGCCAATTTTCTGGGTGATCTTCCCCATATACATGTAGTTTAGGATCATCCTCTCGGATTGCAGTACTATCCTTTTAAACAGCCAAAGCAGGGCTGAGTATCCATGAGATACGCTCAATTTTTAGCATAGCATCATCATGCCAATGGGACATTGTTTTCTTAAAAAACTTGAATTCCCTCCACTTTGTGGCTTTCCTCCATCATCGAGCAAAGTTTATAAGCACATCATATACAACAGGTCCATCAATTCTGCAATGCAAATCATGCCATGGTTGCCTTGGAGCCTTGGTCCCTGCAAAAGAAAAGAGTTATTTAATAGTTTGATCAACATTGCTAGTAGCAAGAAAAAGATACCAGCCAGGAAAAAGGGGATTTTGGTTGTGAGGTAAAAGGTTCTATTCAAGAAAGTATACCTTTTTACACTAATCAACCCTAATCAGCCCATTTATACTTATTTAGTGATTAATGCTTAGGGTAATACAACTACGAGCTAAAATCAACAAAAATCGCATCAGCAACACAAGAATATCAAAACCCTTAAGCTAAAATTTAGACTTTCAATGATAGATTTTTTTACCTAATAAACCCTATTTCAACAAAATCCTTTCAACAAGAAATTGTGAAATCGTGTTCTTCAGTGAGTAGCTCTTCAGCTCTTCACCATGAAATCCTGAAATCTGTGAGAAAGTTTGACAGAAATTGTGTTCTTCATCTTAGCTTGGAGAGAAAATCGTGTTCTTCAAAATGACAGAAAGTTTTTTTTATTCGGGGAAAAGAACGTCTTACACTAACAAAGCTTGGAGCGTATGTTCTTCAGCTGGAGCACGTTCTTCAGATTCAGCTGGAGCATATGTTCTTCAGCTAGACCGTATGTTCTTCAGCTGGAACTAGAAGTTGGAGCATATGTTTCGTTCTTCTTCAGCTGGAACTGATGTAATGTTTTAATGTTTTATTAATTATTATTTTTTTGTCCAAAAAAAATTGGGGGGAGAGTGAAAAATGTTGGAGGGAGTATATATTTTAGAGATATTTTTAAGGCCACATTTGTAAAGTGTTGTATTTACAATTATAAAAATACGACACTTTAAAAGTGTGGCCATATATGAAAATAAATGTTGCCAATTATATCATAATGTAACAACACTTATAAAGTGTAGCTTATACCATTAAAGAGTACACTTTACAAGTGTTGCCAATATTATCGTAGCTAAAAGTTAAAAACATGGGCTACGCTTTAAAAATGTCCCCAAAAATATTTTAGGCAACACTTTTCTAGCGTTGTCCAGATTTAGTGTGGCCATAGGCCTAAAATGTTGTAGTGATGCTTGTGAATTGACTTGTGGTAGCCCCAATTTGATTAATTGATGCAATGCTTGATAGCATGAATATGGTCTTGAATTGCTTGAATTGTTGTCTCTTCCTTATGGTGTGAACTTGCTTATGCGCATTGAATGTTGTATACCATCATGAGACAAAGCCGATGGGAAATAGACTTGCTAGTGACATGATATAAAGCTGATGGGAAATTGTTTCGGCAAGTGATATGATATAAAACCGATGGAAAATGGTTCCATCTGGTGACATAGTATAAAGCCGATAGGAAATGGTTCCGGCTAGCGATATAAAGCTAAGGGGAAATGGTTTCGACTAGTGACATGATATAAAGCCACTGAAAAATGATTCCGGATAGTGATATGATATAAAACTGAGGAGAAATGATTCCGGCCAGTGACATGATATAAAACCGATGGGAAATGGTTCCAATAAGAGTTTGATTATTGCGATTTGATGCATTTTGATGGTTAAGTTTGACTTACTTGTTAACTGTTATTAATGCACTTATTACATGTAATTGATCTACTTGAAATTGAAATTTGACTTACTTGATATGTGTTGGTTGTTGATTTGTGACTATTAAACCGTGAGTATTAAGCCTTCTGAGTTGTGTATTATAGAACTGTTAGGTTGTGCTGATTTCTGTGCAGGTTGTAGTTTGAAGAGGTTCAGTTGGGGTGAGAGGAGTATTCAATTTATAGTTAGTTGCTTTGTTTATTATATTGCTTGCTGGGTATCATGTTTTTGGTACTCACTCCTTGCTTCTACACTTGTGTAGGTTCCGAGCTCGGTATAACGTAATTGCTCTTTCTCTCCCATCACCGAGGCTTATCAAAGAACTATTGAGAGGTAGCTCTTGTCATCCCAGCGGACCCTCTAGTTCTTGTTTTTATAGTTTGTTCTATTTGAGAAACAAAGACTTGAGACTTGTACTTATTTCTTAATCCCGCGCTTTATCTATTAGTGACTTGTACACATGACAATCAGATTTTGGGGTGTTAATAAAATGAATGAGTTTTCCACTTTTATCTTTTTCTTGCTTTATTTTTCCACATTTCTTTCATTCATTGGGTTGATGTTGACTTGTATTGATGGGAATAAACAAGTGTCATCACATCCATTTTAGCTCGCGACAAATGGTATCAGAGCCCCAAGTTCAAATGTATCACGTGAGTATAATCCAATTCTAAGTAGACACTCGAGGATCGTTGTCACACCCCTATATTTTCAAACGAATGTTTTGAAAAAGAGATTTTCCAATTAAAGTGACATTCTAAAAAGGGATATTTATTTTACAGTCACCACTTGGAATTGAGTTTTAGTGTTTCAAGTTGTCACGCCCCGGGCATACACCCTAGACGTAGCTAGCACTCGAGAACCATTGCTGGCCCCAAGTGAACCCTTGGCCTGGCTCAACTCTCAGTGGAAGACTTACTCAACATAGAACAAACTCAAAGGATAAATTTTAAATCAAATATCTCAAAATGATAACTCAGAAATGTTGAGAGAAACATTCAACTGGCCTCAAGGGCAACTCAAGTCTAGAACATAACAACTGAAATGAAAAACACTCATTAACTACTACTGTCTATCTATCTATGAAGCCTCTAATACTATGAGGGATGTCCGGACAAGGCCCCCGATCATCCTAACACACTGAAATACTGGAAAATATTGACGGGATCCTTTAGAAAAAAGGAGGCTCACCAAACAAATCTGGAACTCGATTGAATAACGAAGCGCTGGTAGATGTTCCTAGTTACCTGTATCTGCATTATAAAAGATGCAAGCCAAATGGCGTCAGTACATGGAATGTACGAGCATGCAAGGGGAAATCTAAAACAATACATAAGCTTGAACTGGAACTGAAGAAACACTTACCTCGTCTCTACTCAACTCAACATCAAGGATACTCAACTTACTCAAATCATTTCAATATAAAGCAGTAGTAAAGATGCATTATTAAGACAAGCTTTTAAATATTAGATAACAACTTAATGTATTAGAAAATACAATATAACTCAATTTATATGCAAGAATACAAAATAAACTCTTTTTGTATATGAAAATACAAAATAAACTCTGTGTGGGGATTCTCTAGTCGACAAATATCACTATGAGCTAGATGATGATACAACGTCTCGCCTACGCTGCCAAAACTGTCCTATACTTTGAGTTATCTGAACTCGTCCCCATATATGTGATCAATACTACTCCCAAAATATAACTAGCTCATATGTTTAAAGCATAACTCTTTCTCTGGTTCGAGATTATTACTAAAAAATGTTTCTCTTAAAAGAGATAGTACTAAAACTACTCATGAACTCTTCTGGAAATCAATGTTTCCTCTCATCTTAAATGTGAAACATTTACTCTTAGGAATACTTAGTTCTAAGATATTCATTTTGACAAAAATGAAACTTAACTCTCTCATCCTCATACTCAAGAACTCAAGTCTTAAAACAAATATAAAAATGATTGTGAAAGACTTCTTAAAATTACTCGGAATAACTCTCAAGGCCTAACTCTTAACTCTACCTTGAATTTGAATTATGATTCATGTTATGGATGATCTCTCGATATCTAGATGTAATTATAATGTGGATATCAAGTAGAAAACATAGGTTTGATTTGAGGCAACTCATACAAAAAGAAGGATGGAAGGGTAGAGGATCTGGCGACCCTGGCGCACTGAGTGGCGCGGGTAGCCAACCAATGAAATACTAAAGGGGGTTTGGGGGCACACTGAGTGGCCCAGCGCCCCAGAACCAAAACTACAGAAGACCTCTTGTGGTGCACTGCTGGCGTGGCGTGCTAGCCCCTTCCCAGAAAACCTGACGAAGTTTCTTTCTCATTTTATAATCCTAATTTTCCTAGAATTGAATGGTTTCTTCTCCACTCACTTAGATTCGAATACCCAACATTAGTACACGATAATTTACTTGAAAAATCCCTCAAACTACTAACACTTATCTCAAGAACTCATCAAAACCCCAACAATCAAGATTACAAATGAAATTCAAGAAAACTATTCAAGAACACAAATACTTCAACTTCAAGAACGAAATTTTTATTAATATATCATGTTTGGCATGTTGGTGAATTAACCCAACAGTATGATAACTCACATACCTCTTGGGGATCAAACCCTTGGCAAATCGATCCTCAATTCGGAAGAAAACTTGAAAAACGCCTTGAACTCTTCTCATTTTTTGCTCTTCTTGAACTCCTCTCAAAACCCTAGCGTAAATAAGGATTTGTAAAACCAAACCAAATTAGTTTAGACCCCTAAATATTACTAAAATTCGTTTTAAGCAGATGGGGTAAGGAAAAGACCAAAATACCTCTCATATTTCCCGGTAACTTCCCTTAACTGGACAAGCCATTTCAAATGGACATATCTACCTTATCCAAACTGGAAAATTATCTAACTTGGTGTCTTTGGAAAGAAGATTCCAAGACCTTTCATTTGATATCTTCTGGGCCACCTAACTCATCCTGCATTGAAAGTTATGGTCGTTTGAAGTTGACCCAAAACTCATAACTTAAGCATAACTTGAACAAAACTCAAATTGGCTCTTTCCAAATTAGTTCTTTCTATATTTTGCTCTTTCTAGTTCAGAATGTTACAATATCTCTCCCTTGGGAACATTCGTCCTTCAATGAGATTACTCTAAGTTGACTAAGGGTGGTAACATCTAACACCCAACTCAAACACCTCACATGCAAATCTAACACATTTAGTATATTAATTAAAGAGTACTAAGAAAAATTAATACCTTGATTTGGAATTTCTCCGGACTCAAAGAGATGTGGGTATCTCTTTCTCATATCTTCCTCATCCTCCGAAGTAGCTTCCTCAACAAACTGATTCCTCCATAGCACTTTAACTCATGCTACCTCCTTGGTCCTCAACTTGCGAACCTGACGATCTAAAATTTGAATGGGTACCTCCTCATAAGATAGGCTGTCCTTAACGCCAACATTTTCAGTCCGTACTATAAGTGAAGAATCACCCATACACATCTTCAACATTTAAATGTGAAACACCGGATGTACTGCTACTAACTCTTGCCATTGTTCCAACTACTCATAAGCTACATTGCCAAGCCTCTTGGATATCCTGTAAGGACCAATATATCGGGGAATAAGCTTCCCCTTCTTACCAAATCTCATAACACCCTTCATGGGGGAAACTTTCAAATAAACCCAATCATCCACCTCAAACTCTAATTCTCTTCTCCTAACATCAGGGTAGGATTTCTGATGACTCTGCATTGTTTTCAACCTCTCTTGAATGATCTTAACTTTCTCCATAGCTTGATGAACTAAGTCTGGTCCTATCAACCTAGCTTCACCAACTTCAAACCATCCTATAGGAGATCCACATCTTTTCCCATAAAGAGCTTCACAAAGAGCCATCTAGATACTAGAGTGATAACTGTTGTTATAAGAAAATTCAATGAAAGGTAAATGATCATCCAAATTACCCTTGAAATCGATCACACACGCCCTCAACATATCCTCTAAAGTGTGAATAGTATGCTCTACTTGACCATCAATCCGGGGATGGAAAGCAGTACTCAAGTTCACCTTCGAAGCCAAACCTTTCTGAAAAGACTTCCAATTGTGCAGTAAATTATGTACCTCTATTGAAATGATGGTCACTGGAATTCCATAAAGTCTGACTATCTCTTGGATATATAACTTGGCATAATCCTCTGGTGAATAGGTAGTATTTACTGGCAAAAAGTGGGCTGATTTAGTCATCCGATCTACAATCACCCATATAGAATCATTCTGTCTGCGAGACCGCGCCAAACTAATAATAAAATCCATATTGATCATCTCCCACTTCCATTCAACAATCTCTATATTCTGAGCCATACCACTGAACCTTTGGTGCTCTACCTTAACTTGTTGACAATTCAGGCACTTCGCAACGAACTCTGCAATACAATTCTTCATGCTACTCCACCAATAGACTTCTCTCAAGTCGCGATACATCTTTGTGGTACCTGGACTGATTGAATATCTGGAGCTATGATCTTGTTCCATGATTCTCTTTTGGAGTTCATCCACCCTTGGTACACATACCGTACCTTGATACCTCAATACACCATCTCCCCCTTATTCAAAAGCCATCACTTTTTTCTTATGAACACCAAATCAAGAAAAACAAGGTCTTGGTCTTGTTTCTCTTTTACCTCTGACACTAATGATGATTCATCCCCATTTATCACCACTACTCCACCTGCATTGGAATCCAACAAACGGACTCCCAAGCGTGCAAGTGTGTGCATATCTTTGGCTAACTCTTTCTTCTATTCCTTAACATGGGAAGTACTACCCATATACAATATGATCAAAGCATCAGTAACAACATTAGCCTTACCTGTGTGATATAGAATACTCATGTCATAATCCTTGAGTAACTCTAACTACCTCCTCTGTCTGAGAATAAGCACTTTCTGATTGAATACATACCGAAGACTCTTGTGATTGGTGAACACATCTACATGAACACCATAAAGATAGTGACGCCAGATCTTCAAAGTGAACACTATAGTAGCCAACTCTATATCATGGGTTGGGTAATTCTTCTCATGAATTTTAAGCTGTCTGGAGGCATAAGGTATAACTTTTCCAATCTACATCAATACACAACCCAGTCTAACTCTGGATGTATCAGAATACACAACAAAACCTTGTGTACCCTCTAGTAAGGTCAACACTGGTGGAGTAGTCAACGTAGTTTTCAATTCTGGAAAGCTTTTCTCACAAGCTTCAGACCATTGAAACTTTACTATTTTCTGAGTCAACTTGGTCTAAGGGAATGAAATAAATGAAAAACCCTCGACAAACCTCCTATAGTAACCAGCCAATCCCAAGAAACTCCTAATATCAGTTGGAGACGTGGGTCTAGTCCAATTCTGTACTGGCTCTATTTTTGAGTGTCAACTCAAATTCCATTACCAGAAACAATGTGGCCTAAGAATGCCACAGACTCAAAACCAAAACTCACACTTAGAGAACTTATCAAACAACTCTCTATCCTTAAGAGTTTGGAGAACTACTCTGAGATGACTAGCATGATATTTCTCATTCCTCGAATAGATTAGAATGTCATCAATGAACATGAAAAAAAACATATCTAGATAAGGCTTAAACACTCTGTTCATAAGGTCCATGAACACTGTAGGAGCATCAGTCAAACCAAATGACATGACCGAAAACTCATATTGACCATAATGGGTCCTGAATGCTATCTTAGGAATGTCACTTTCTCTTACTCTCAATTGATGATAGCCTGATCTGAGGTATATCATAGAAAAACAAGTGGCACCCTGAAGTTGATAAAAAAGAGCATAAATTCTAAGAAGAGGATACTTATTTTTGATAGTAACCTTGTTCAACTAACAGTAATCAATACACATCCTAAGTGAACCATCTTTCTTCCTCACAAATAAGACCGGAGCGCCCCAAGGTGAGACACTTGGTCGAATGAAACCTTTCTCAAGAAGATCTTTCAACTTCTCTTTTAACTCTTTCAACTCAGCTGGAGCCATTCTATATGGTGGAATAGAGTTAGGACGAGTATCAAGAAGAATATCCATACCAAAGTTTATTTATCTCTCAGGCGTGACTCTGGGAAGATCATCTAGAAAGACTTTTATAAACTCACTCATAACTGGAACTGACTGAATATGTGGTGTCTCAACACTAGAGTCATTAACTCGGACTAAGTGATAGACACACCCCTTGGAAACTAACTTTCTCGCCTTAAGGTACGAAATAAAACAACCCTTAGGCACTGCCGAGCTACTTCTCCACTCAATAACTGGCTCATTAGGAAACCGGAAGTTAACTACTCGAGTCCTACATTAACTACGGCATAATAGACATGAAGCCAGTCCATACCTAGAATAACATCAAAATCTACCATGTCTAACTTGACTAAGTCAGCCATGGTGTCCTTGTGATTAACAAAAATGGTACAAGTACAATAAACTCTCTCAGCTAGAATAGACTCATCAACAGGTGTAGAAACACTGAAGAGCTCAAGAAGTTGCTCAGGAAGAATATCAAAATTCATAGCAATATAAGGAGTCACAAAATATAGACTCACTCCTGGATCTATCAAAGCATATACATCGAAAGTAAATACTTTGATTATACACTGACAACATCTGGCGAATTCTCTTGCTATTGGAGACTGCTGATATCATATATACAATTTTCTCCTCCGCATGTCCATAAAGTAGCTCCTCTAGGTGCAACTCTGTCTAGTGGAGCCGCTGAAGAAGATTGGGTTCTATTGTCCCCATTACCACTACCCTACCTGTTCTTAGGGCACTTTTTCATGAAGTGATTATTCTAACCACACTTGAAGAAACCAGTGGACCCATCATGACACACTCATGAGTGGTTCCAGCCATACTTAGCAAATGCGGAGTCCCATTACCTCCTTGTGCCACACTACTTTAAGACTGTGCAGGTCTAGCTCTGAAATTCTGTGAATTTTGATTCTTAGACTTACCTCCGTTCCTTGGTGCAAGTGCACTATCAGATTATGGAGCAAGTCCATTTGGTTTATGTTGGAAAGATGATCGATTTGCATTACTCTTCTGCTGCCCGGACTCATTTCCTATCGTCTTAGCTTTCTTTTTTCGAAACTCTTTTCTATCCCTCGGCTTATGTTCCTCAACCAATTGCACATGGATCATCACCCTTGCTATGTCCATGTCCCCTATAAATATTGCAGCCTTACCCTTCTTGCTAGACAGACGAGACAACCCAAAAACAAACAAACTCATCCTACTCCTCATATCATCAACCATCTCTAGAGCATAACAAGACGGTTGGGTGAACTTAAGGCTATAATCATGCACACTCATGGATTCCTTCTTAAGAGTGAGGACTTCCCTTACCTTTGCCTCTCTCACTTCACGGGGAAAGAAACGCCCCAAGAAGGCCTCTTCGAACATAGCCAAACTCATAATTGGTGCACCTTCAGTTCTACCCTTCTTCCATTGACCTAACCAAACTCTGGAAATACCCTTCAGTTGGTATGCAACTAGTTTCACTCGCTCAACATCAGCAACTTGTATCACCACAAACATTTTCTGCAACTCTTCCATAAAGTTTTCTGGATCCTCAATGACACCTGAACCGGTGAAGTTTAGAGGATTCATCCTCAAAAACTAATGGATTCTGGATGTATCACCCACATCCTATCGATTCCCTCTTTGTTGTCCAGCTTGGTTAGTCATCACTTGACTCAACATTTGGATAGCATCCCGGAATTCAGCATTAGTGACGTCTCCCTGGGGTTGTACTTCGGGTGCATTGGGTACCCCTTGTGTCACGACCCAAGGGTACCCCCTGGATGTAACAAGGCATAGAAGACCCCAAGAGGCCTCATACATGCCACTTAGCATATCATAACATAAAGTAATAGAAAAAGAGCAGAAATTTAAAAGCATTTTCAACACAATCAAAGTCTTTATAAAACGAAGCGGATGTCTAATACACTTTTTCTAAAAATATCTAAACCTTTAGAATCATTGGGAGACAACCCATACAATAATATTTAAAACATCAAAATGAAAGACATAAGGGAAATTGTGGTCAAATCCTCAAATGCTATGAGGACTCACCAATATTCAATTCTTGCTCTACTATGATTCTAGCCACGTGGGTGAGAGTTGATATCGCCGGACCCTACATTCGGATAAGAAATGTAGACAAGAGTATGCATTAGTACAAACATGTACTAAATATGGTATCTTGCATAAACATCAACATAAGCATAAGAGTTAGACAATATAAGTGAGAAGCATAATCAATGCACATAAAACATCATAACAATGGAGGAATACTTCTTTAAGTAACCTCAACTTATCCTTAGTCAAAACTTGGGTCATCCACTTCTAGTCATACTTACATCATGGAAGGAAACTCAAGCAACAATCCAAGCTATTCATTTTTCAAAACATAATTCACATTATTCATGCTTACTTTTAAAGACATGGGGATTCGCCTCTTTGCCTAACTATAAATGTGAATGGGTATTCGCCTCTTGCCTTGCTTACTTTAGGATCGTGGGTACTCACCTTCATGACCAACATCATATGACACGGGTACTCGCCTCCACATCATTCTATAAGGATCATGGGTACTCGCCTCCATGTCCAATCATCAAAAAAGGAATGTGGGGAGTCGCCTCTTGTTCAATTCTAAAGAGTATGGGAAATCATCTCATATCCTTTTTATAAGGAGGTTAAGGGTAGTCGGCTATAGCCTCATCAATTAATTAGTCTTTTAGTCTAGATTCATTTTAGGTGAGCAATCCTTTCAACCTAGAATCATTCAATGTGAGAAAACCTTTCACATTCATACTTGAGTAATTCATGTGGGAACTATCCCTTCCACAAAAATTACATAAATGATCAACAATTTATAATATAAGCTTTACTCTGAAAGCCTTAATAATCACAATTCATTCTACGTGCCATATCAATCCTATATGAGTACATCTAAATCCTCAATTTCCCCTTTCATGGAGTAAAACCCACATATATCAAATTCATCTTAGAATCACGGGTTAGGCATGTGTACATACAAATTCATTATAAAATCATTGATTCTACTCAATTCAATCATAAATAATCATAATCCACTCATTTGGATCCATATTCATCGATACCCACACTTTTAGAAGAAACCCTAACTAGAATTTGGGAAATTATACTTCTAAATTGGGGAATCTTAAGGGGCTCCATGGATGAAAAGCCATCATACATTAATCACAAAGCCCATAAATGCTTGAGGAATTAAGACTTGAACTTGACCCTAGCTTCAACTATTCCTTCTTCTTCCACTTTTTAGAGAGAGAATATTTGAGAGGAACAACTTGGGATTTATTTTTGTTTTTGAAAATAATGACTTGAATGGGGGAATTTGGGGTTAAAAATACTTATATAGGTGTCCTAGGCCTTGGTAAAAGGATACCACTTCAATTTAATCAAAATAGGAAAAGACTCAGGTGCCCATAAATTAACTGTCAATAACGAACCATAAACCCCTGATCGATGGACCATAGATTGACCGACGGTCCATCCTGGTGTTCCGTCGCTAACTTCAGAGATTTTGGCGGTTTTAAAGCCCTGACCTACGGACCCCTAACCACGAACCGTGGTCTGACCGACGGTTCGTTGGTCAGGTTGTGGTTCTGGGGCCTGAGTCTTAGTTGCGGTGACCAACCACGGACCAACATATGGTCCGTGGTTCCAACTACGGCCTATGGTTGGCTGGCATCGGTTGGCACCTACAACTTCATGTATCTGCTGCTTTGCCCCATTCCTAATCCGGGATGTTACACCTTGATCCTGAGGTTCAACATTCCTCCTAGTGGGACGAACTCGAACAACTCTTCATGGTGGCATGATATGAAAGATACATGCAAGAATGAATTAGAGTGAAACTTTATAGGGTTGAACTCCATCACACGAAAAACAGTATGAAAGAAGTGAGATAGTTCCTAAATTTTGCAGCCTCCTAATTATAGATGTGGAGCGCTTCACACCGATAACTAGGACTCTAAAAACAAGGCTTCATAGATACCCTAGGACTCTTGAACTCGATGCTCTGATACCAAGTTTGTCACACCCCAAGCCTAAACCTTGGACGTGGCTGGCACTCGAGAACCATTGTTGGCCCCAAGCGAACCCTTGGCCTGGCTCAACTCTCAGCGGAAGACTTACTCAACACAGAATAAACTGTAAAGATAAATTTTAACTCAAATCTCTCAAAATTATAACTCAGAAATGTTTAGAGAAACATTCAACTAGCCTCAAGGGAAACTCAAGTCTAGAACATATCAACTGAAATGAACAAGACTCATGAACTACTACTGTCTATCTATCTATAAAGCCTCTAATACTATGAGGGATATCGCGACAAGACCCGATCATGTTAACAAATTGAAATACTGGAAAATAATGATGGGATCAAACAAATCTGGAACTCGACTAAATCAACGAAGCGCTGGTTGATGATAATGGTTACATGTATCTACATCATAAAAGATTCAGGACAAATGGCGTCAATACATGGAATGTACGAGCATGGAAGGGGAAATTTAAAGCAATACATAAGCTTGAACTGGAACTGAATAAACACTTACCTCGTCTCTACTCAAGTCAACCTTAAGGATACTCAACTTACTTAACTCATTCCAATATAAAGCAGTAGTAAAGATTCATTACAAAGACAAGCTTTTAAAATAGTAGATAACAACTCAATGTATTAGAAAATACAATATAACTTAGTTTGTATTCAATAATACAAAATAAACTCTGTTTGTGTATGAAAGTACAAAATAAACTCTGTGTGGGAGATTCTTTAACCGACAACCATCAATATGAGCTATGTGATGGTACATCGTCTCGCCTACGCATCTAGAACTGTCCTATACTTTGCCGGAGTATAGGACCTACTAACTAAGTGGATCCACTAGTCTATGCTAAAAAGAAATAAGGAATCATCTAAAAAGTAAGACCCTTTCTACCCACGTTTGCTACATGGTTTATGAGAACTTTGAGTTATCTGAATTCGTCTCCATATTGGTGCTCAATACTACTCCCAAAATATAACTAGCTCATATGTTTAAAAACATAAATCTTTCTTTGGTTTGAGATTATTACTCAAAAAAGTTTATCTTAAGAGAGATAGTACTTAAAACTACTTATGAACTCTTTTGGAAATTGGTGTTTCCTCCCATCTTAAATGTAAAAACATTTACTCTTGGGAATACTTAGTTCCATATATTCATTTTGAAAAAATGAAACTTAACTCACTCATCCTCATACTCAAGAACTCAAGTCTTAAAATAAATTTAAAAATGATTGTGAAGAACTTCTTAAAATGACTCGGAAGAACTCTCAAGACTTAACTCTTAACTCTACCTTGAATTTGAATTATGTATTCAAGGATATGATTCATGTTATGAATGATCTCTTGATATATAGATGTAATAATAATGTGGATATCAAGTAAAAAACATTGGTACGATTCGAGGGAACTCATACAAAAATAAGGACGGAAGGGTAGGGGACCTGGCGAATCTGGTGCACTGAGTGGCGCAGGACCCTAGCCCCTGAACTACTGAAAGGGGATTTGGGGCGCACAGAGTGGCGCGGCGCCCCAGGACCAAAACTACAGAACTCCTCTTGTGATGCACTGCTAGCGCAGCGCGTCAACCCCCTGCTCAGAAAACCCAACGAATTTTCTTTCTTGTTTTCTGACCCTAATTCACCTAAAATTGTATGGTTTCTTCTCCGCTCACTTAGATTAGAATACCCAACATTAGTACATGATAATTTACTCAAAATAACCCTCAAACTACTAACACTTACCTGAAGAACTCATCAAAACCCTAGCAATCAAGATTACAAATGAAATTCTAGAAAACCCTTCAAGAACACAAATACTTCAACTTCACGAATGAAATTTGAATTAAATAGCATGATTGGTGTGTGGGTGAACGAAACCAACACTTTGAGAACTCGCATACCTCTTAGGGATCAAACCCTTAGTGAAACGATCCTCGATTCACAAGAAAACATGAAGAACGCCTTGAACTCTTTTCCTTTTCTCCTCTTCTTGAACTTCTCTCAAAACCCTAGCGTAAATTAGAATTTGTAAAATTGAACCAAATTAGTTTAGACCCCTAAATATTACCAAAATTCATTTTAAGCTGATGGGGTAAGGAAAAGACCAAAATACCCCTCATATTTTTAGGTAACTTTCTTTAACTGGACATGCAAATTTCAAATGGCCATATCTCCCTTATGCGAACTCAAAAATTAGCTAACTCGGTGGCATAGGAAAAAGGATTCCAAGACCTTTCATTTGATATCTTATGGTCCGCCTAACGCATCCTGCTGGGAATGTTATGGTCGTTTGAAGGTTATCCAAAACTCATAACTTAAGCATAACTTGAACAAAACTCAAATTGGCTCTTTCCAAATTAGTTATTTCTATATTTAGCTCTTTCTAATGCGGGATGTTATACAAGTCACCTTATTTAAATCCATAATCAAAAGAAAATGACTCTATTAATTTTTGGTCTGCGAACTAGAAATTCAGGTAAGAAATTCTTATGATCGAGGGGATGGTATCAGGCACCCCCTGAGTCCTGTGGTTCAAGCACGACCGCTTTATTGACTTATATCTGGCTTGAATTAAATTTTAGATATATTATGTTTATGAGTTTAAATAAAATGCTTATTACCCACCTTCTTTGATTAAATTTATTTTAAACTGTTAAAATTGTCTTGTTTTATTATGTGTGGTGTATTGGTAGCAACACTTTCCAATCTTTCTACAAATTATTTATTTATTTATATTTGTATGTCTAAAATATGTGTATTAATTTCTAGTAGAAAAGTTTACCTATTATTATTGACACTAATCATGTTCCTAATGATTCAATTTAAAGAAATTTAATCATCAAAATTATTTAAAATTCAAAATATTCTATAAAAAGTCTAGAGGCTCTAAATCATTTTTTTTTTTTTGTTAAAAGTTAATTGTTGTGACTAGGTACATATATAATTCATCAACCAAATATGTTATACTAGTGACCAAAATTAATCACAAAAGGTCAACTTAAACCCGTTTAACTCTTTTTTTTCTCAATTTCCATTACTCTAATGCCTAATAATTAAATTAACTAAAAGAGGAACGAAATAAGTAAACCAAATCAGCAACCAACTAATTTGTTTTAAAAAAACCAAGCAAGTAAAAAAATGACCTTAATAATATCCACCATATATACAGACAAGGAACAATTTGAACCACAATATATCTTCATTGCCAATATATTTATATTATTGTTAATAATTATGAGTCTTATCCATTTAACATTCAATTAAAACTCTATTTGTTTTTGCATTTCTTGTCAAAATATGTTGCATTTTTCTTTTGATTATTTTTTTCCGCAAAGTAATTATTAAAATATGAAAGATTAATTTAAATAAAAGATATGCTTACTATTAGTATTGCATCAATAAAATTAATAAACTAACAAAGAAAACTAAAATAAAATCATACATTAAAAAAGAGTAATAAATCTATCAAAACACTATACTAATAAACATGAAATGAGTTAAATGAACGTTAAAAATGGACCTTTATTATGAAGCCAAAGTCTTCTCCATTATATTGATATACAAGATTAAAATGTACCACAATAATTTTCAATTCGCTCACAATTTCTGAAAGAAACAAAGAATCAAATATTGATTGAAGCTACGATCGAATCTCAAATAGAATTCTCACTTTTTTCGTGTATATTATAGATGGGAATGTGGATATGTGTAGTTGTGTTTTTGGGGTAGTGATGAGTCGGGGATTTTGAATCATTTAGGGCATAATATTTTGGAAATTAATGTCCTCAATGCCTATTTTATGCTCATAACTGATGTTCAAATGTTAATATGCAGCAATTGAGGAAAAAGAGCAAGGCAAGGACATTACGAGACAAATAGAAGCGAAAAAGCTGAAAAGTTGAAGGAAAGCAAAAGCCAAAGCCACTCGAGGAGTCGCCGAGTGGACCATTAGCTCACCTAAAATTCCAGCATTCAAGCCCATGAACAAAACCAACTTGGTTAGCAAAGAAGCAATTCAACAACACGGTGAAGAGATCGACGATGACAATTTAGCCCATCTGTAGTTACAGAAAGAGGTGGTGCAAAGCCATGTCAAGAAGGCGAGAAAAGGAGCTCTCGGCACGTCGCCAATCAGGTCGGCGAGCCCGACCTACTTTGCCTTAGGTTACAAAAAGAGTTGGTGGAAAGACACGCCAAAAAGGCGAGAAAGGGAGTACTCATCGCATCACTGATCAGGTCGCCGAGCTTGACTTACTTCACCGAGTGGATTCCGTGCAGAAATTTTGAAAACTTATATATGCAAGTTTTGAAAGAGGTAGAACAGTTCTGAAACTTTACACACATTGATAACTTCCAGGTTTTTGACATTTTACATTCTAGAACATTATTTTTATATTTTTCAGGAAGGATTTAGAGAATGTGAGACTTTTAGATTTAATTTGAGCATTTGGAGACTTGTGGATCGTTGTCAAATTTGATGGAGAACTTAGTTGGTAACGATTTCTTGTTCTTAACTATGTTTGGCTAAAACCCCCATTCTTGGGTTGGTGATTATGTAGTTAAATGTGTTCATGAGCTAATGGGTGTTGTTAGTTACTGATTTTATTTTTGATTTGAAGTGGGTTGAATTAATTGTTCATGTTTTAATTGAGGAGTTCTCGTTGCAAATGTAATTCTAGCTTAGAACTCAATACTTGGTTGAGAAAGAACTGTTAGAGTTGAATTATTAGTTAATGACTATTTTGATTGCTTTGATATGAATCTAGCTTGAGAAAGTGGGTTTGATTGCAATCCTACAAATCTAGCTTAAAAAAGTGGATTGATTAAGGTAATGAGTTGTTCGATTGTGTTTTGCCTATGAGGGTCGAAAAAACTCACTTGAATCACAATAGTTGATTGAGAAATGACTATTACACTTAAAACCCAACCTACCCACTGATATTCAACATCTTTGAGTTACTCGTAATCACCCATTACGTGAAATTAGCATTCAACTTATCACACTCCCAAGAAACCCTCTCTACTTGTTTACTTCCGTTGTTAGTAGTATAAATTGGATACCCAAATCTCCCCATTGGATATTAATCGACAAAACTTTGTGATTTGATTTAAAGTTGCAAAAACTCTACTTCTACAAACGATTAGAACACTATATTACTTCTTAATTGAATTATTTAGTATATCACTCCCTGTGGGATCGATCCCAACTTTTAGTTGATTTTATACTTGTTAGCGACCGCCTACACTTAGAATTGGATGAAGTATAGTTGAGTGTAATCAGGTAGTATGTAGTGTCTTTTTTTTTCTTTTCTCTCGGATGATTGTGTATTGTTGTTGGTATTTATTTTTTATTTTTCGTGAGTCTTTGGTAGTGCTTGTTTTCATTCCTTGCCTAAGAGTGTGTTATGCCTATATGTGATAATGGGTGTGATATGTGAGGTATTGGGTGAGTCGGGTGGTGGGGAAGATGTGAGGGAATGGGTAGATTAATGAGGTAGTTTAGGTTAGTAATTACTTTTAATTAAATTATATATAAAAGATAATAATAAAAATATTAACTTACAATCTTGAACTAATAAAATATAAGAAAAGTAAATAGTTAATCTAAAAATATAATTAAGAAACACTAGCTTATTTATTAAATCTAAATTAAAAGAAAACATATACTTTTTTCGCAAATTTTCTTTTCTTTTGAGAAATTAAAAATAAAACTTAGCCAAAAACGTGACTTTAATTTTGTAGTTTTCAAATATTTCAAAATAAAGTTACTAAAATAAGATAAAAATCAAAATATTTAATTTTGGTTTTAAAAAATATTTAAGCACTAAAAACAATGTAAAACCTTAAATTCGGTAAGAAATTACATATCTATAGTTTGCTCCTCTTTGACTGGAAACACAAAGAGTTTGCATACAAACAAGTAGTCAACACGAAAAGTTTTGACCGGACTCATTTTTTAAAGGAAATATATGTGAACGAGTCTTGGTTTTAGACATCTTACATATCCTAGGTTATAAGGAAATGAAGTCACGAGTAGTTCAAGGATATGGAATGATGAGTTGAAGTCAAGTGAGGTCCCATTGAGGCTCCAGTTCGCGTCTCATGTCATTACATGAAAATGAAAGGGGGCCAAAATAAAAAATTAAAAGAGAATTCAAGTACAAGATCCTATGTATGTAGCTACTCTTGAATCTTGACTTGGGTCTTCATGTGTCTTAATTTGTGAGATTGATTTTCATATCTAGTGAGTTTGAAGATTAATTTTTTCTCCAGGTAGACTTCTACTACTTCAGATTGGAAATTAAACTTGTTCTTAAGTGAGCTCCTGCTACTTCAATTGAAATGAGCTTGAAAGTTTATTCCTTTGTAGATAAGATCCTGAGCTTGATATGTGGATTGACCTTACTTTACAAGTGGATCTCTGAAATTAAATCAAACAAAAGTAATAACACAAATTTGCTCCAGTTTATGGTATAGAAAATTTTGTGAGAAAATAAAAGATGGTACTTAGCTTTGAATCGAGACTCTGAATGACTTGAGCTTTATTGCAATGCATTCTTCATATGGCTTCAGAATGTTTAAATCAACTCCATTTTTCATGATTATCCAGTTAAATTAAATTATGTCATACTAATTCCCATTGTCCAAGATGGTCCTGCTAAACTAATTCTCATTGTCCAGGAGGGTCCTTCTAGTTTCCCATTATCCAGGGACAACCCTACTACACTAAATCTCATTGTCCAGAAGGGTCCTACTAGGGTCCCATTATCCAGGAGGGACATACTATACTACATTCCATTATCCAGGAGGGTCCTACTAGTCCCATTATCTAGGAGGGTCCTGCTAGTGTCCCATTATCCAGGAGGGCCCTGCTATACTAAGTTCCATTATCCAAGAGGGTCATGCTAGTCCCATTATCCAAGAGGGTCCTGCTAGTGTCCCATTATCCAGGAGGGCCCTACTATACTACGTCCCATTATCCAGGAGGGTCGTGCTAGTCCCATTATAGAAACACCCCAAAATTTTTTTTAGCTAAGACTCGAACTATACTTCATTGTGAGTAGGATTTTACCAAGGAATTTAAAATTTATTGAGTTTTAAGGTTACTAGATGTAGCACCTTGAGTTCCAAGAAGAACTAAAGAGAATTCATTCAAGTCATTCCAAAGTTCCTTTAAGTTTTGAGTCTATTTCAAACGACCATAACTTTTAGTACATAATGAGTTAGGTGGCCCATAAGATATCAAATGAAAGGTCTTTGAATTATCTTTCTGACTCCTTCGAGTTTGCTAAGTTTCGAGTTCGGATGAGTGAGATATGCCATTTTGAAGTTAGGTTGTCCAGTTAAGGAAAGTTACCCGAAAATGGTGAGGGGTATTTTGTTCTTTTTCTTACCCAATCAGATTTAATTTGTTTTTAGCAAGGTTTTAGGAGTCTAAACTGATTAGGTTCAGTTTTGTAATCCTAATCTACGCTTAGGATATTAGTTGAGAGTTCAAGAAGAGAAAATAAGAGAAAAGAGGAGAAAAGAGGAAAGGAACAAGGCGTTCGTCGAGTTCTTGAGTTTTGTTGCGGATATTCACCAAGGGTTTGATCCCTAAGAGGTATGTAAGATCTCATAGTGTTGAGTGCGTTCGACCACACACCAATCATGATATACATATTCGAATTCATCCATAAAGACCGAAAGACTTAAGTTCTTCATGAGTGCTCTTGAAGTGTTTCTTTCTTTCTTGTGTTAGGATGGGTTTAATGAGTTCTTGATATAAATCATTTGAATTTGAGGGTTTGGTTTTTAGTAGATTCTTGTGTACTTATGTTGGATATTCTGAATCTAAGTGAGTTGGGAAGCCATTCGATTCTAGGCAAATTAGGGTAAAATATTGAAGAAGAAAATTCGTCGGAGAGTTCTGGGGAGGGGCTGGGGCGGCACCCCAGCACTACGCCACAAACATGTCTCTGAAGTTTGGGGCTGGCACCCCACTCCAGGAATGCGCCAGGGTCTCCTACCCCAACTCTTTTTTAATCGGTTGTCCCGTTTGAGTCTCTTTAAAGTGTACCTTCACTCCTTTTTGATTCTAACTACTCTAAACTACTTCTAAACACCTAGAAATCATTCATAACATGAATCATAACCTTGAATTCATAATTCAAATTCAAGGTAGAGTTAGGAGTTACGTTTTGATAGTTTGTTTGAACATTTTGAGGAAGTCCTTTGAGTCTTTTTGAGGAGTCTTCTACAACTTCTAATAACTTGTTTCAAGACTTGAGCAAGTGAGTATAAGAATGAGGATAATGTATTCATGAGTCTACATTATCATCACGAGATCCTTCATATCATGAATCATAACTCTTGAATTGATAATTCAAATTCAAATTCAAGAGAGAGTTAAGAGTAGAGTTCAAGAAAGTCTTTGAGTTCAATTGTTAATCCTCTGAGATCAACTAGCAATTTGAGCTAAGTTATAAGGAAGTAAGTATGAGGATGAGAAGAGTCGTATACACGAGTTCCTTATTTTTATGTTGACCCTTGAGTCTAGTCGTTCATGCCCATAAATTCCGCATGGACTCCATAAAATGAGTATCTTTGAGAGGAGTAGTATCTTCAAGTTATAATTCTTGGGTATTGAGTTCCTAACCCTTTTGAGATTATATTCCAAATCATGTAACTACTGCATGTTACCCATAAAGTCCTTGAGTTGAGTTGTTCATGCCTATAATTCCGTATGAACCCTATGAGTTGAACATTCTTGAGATGAATAGTATCATGAAGTCCTTGAGTTGAGTTGTTCATGCCCATAATTCCGCATAAACCCTCTAAGTTGAACATTCTTGAAATAAGCAGTATCATTGAAGTCCTTTAGTTTTGGAGTTGTTTTGTTTCAAGTATTGAGTTCTATGTATGGTTATTGAAAACCTTGAATTGAGTCATTCATGTTTGTAATTCCACATGAACCATATGATTTGAGTTATAAATTTTGAAAAGCCTTTTAAAGCCAACACTTGAATTCTTAAAACTAAGATTTGAGAAAGTAAAGATGATTTTTGAGAAAAGAGTTTTCTTAAACATGATTAATATGACAATTGAGTATGCCATCAATGTACGAGCAGTATGGTATCTAGATATACCATCAATGCTTTTGCAGTATGACTTTCCGAGTCATCAATGATCATATTAAAATATGATTTTGAGTAAAAATTTCAAACCATAGAAAGAGGAAATGTTTTCTTTTAAACATAATGAGTTAAGTATATTTTGGGAGTCGTATTGAGCACCGATATGGGGTAGAGTTCATACAACTCACAACCCCCATAAACCTTGTAGCCAACGTGGGCAGAAAGGGTCATACTTTTTAGATGATTTCTTAATGCTTTTAGCATATACTAGTGGATCTACTTAGTAGTAGGTTCTATACCCCGACATCGTGGGTTAGACGTTGTATCATCATATAGCTCATAGTGATAGTTGTCGGTTAGAGAAACTCCCACAGAGATATTTTGTATTCGTATATACAAAGAGTTTATTTTGTATTTTCATATACAAACATAGTTTATTTTTTTATATTTTGAATCCTTGCATACAAACTGAGTATATTGTATTCTTAAATACATTGAATTGCTATCTACCGTTTTAAAAGCTTTCCATAAATTGCATCTTTTATTGTTGCTTTATCTAGAGTTGTGTATCTTATTATTGAGTTGAGCCTGATTTCACTGAGTTGAATATCCTGTTATTGAGTTGAGCCCTATTTTCTCTAAGTTGAGTTGAACTATGTTTCCTTGAGTTGAACTATATTTCTTTAACTTGAGTTGAGTTGAGTAAGTTGAGAAAAGGTAAGTATGTTTGTCACGACCCAGGGGTACACCCTAGATGTAACATGGTGTACTTGACCCGAAGGGGTCTCATACAAGCCCTTAGCATATCATAACATAAGATAATAGAAAAGTGAAGAAATCTTAAAACATTTTCCATACAATCAAAGTATTTATAAAAGGAAAGCAAAAGTCTTACTACACTTGTCTCAAACCATCTAAAACAACTTTGAATAACTCTTGGGACACAGCCCATACAATAGTCTAAAACATAAAGAAAGACATAAAAGGATATGATGGCTTTATCCTCGATGCTATGAGGACTCACCGATCTTCAACTCCTTACTCCTACTAAGAACCTAGCCTCAAAGATGGAACTCAAGATCGCCGGACCCTACATTTGATAAGAATGTAGGCAAGAGTATGCATTAGTACAAAATGTACTAAATATGATAGCTAGCATAACATTATAAGAGCATAACATAAGGGTTAGTCAATCACAAGATATATTCCATAAACATAAGAGATCTTTCAAGACACATAAACTATAATCATAAGAGACAATAACATAGTCATAAGCATAATCTTCAACATAGGCATCATATAAGCATTAGTCAACCCTTAGTCCTGCATATCATAAGAGAAGTACTTCTCAAGTAACCTCAAAGAATACTTGTGCAATGCATGGATGAGACCCCAACACTAAGTATCACTTTTAGGTCATCATAATCATACTTACTATCTTAGGATGTCATACTTAGCCTACTTATCATAGACAAGGGAACACTCACCTTTAGTCACACATGTATTGGAAGGGCCTTTCAAGCTACAATCCAAACTAAGCAAACATCATAAGTATAAGCCATAAGCATATTCAACATATAGATCATCATAACATAAAAGGAACATACCATGAATACCCTCAAAGCATACTTGTACGATGCCTGAATAAGATCCCATAATCCTATCCATACTAAGTAAAGCTTCTTGAGTAACCATAGTTCATAATTCATATTCTTCTTGTGGGAATTAACCTTAACCGACATAGACCATGTGAGCTTAACATGGAATCTGGTGTCTACCCCACACCGAAAAGGGGTTGCTCTACTTGCGTAAGGTAGAAACATACTCTTAGCTTAGGTGGATCCAATAGCTAAGTAACCTACGAGGGCACGCAGTTTATGGGATAAGGGGTTGCTTCTAAAAACCCGGCCTTTACTATCGTGAGGGCTTTCATCCCATGAGATTGCTCCTAGGAACTCGGCCTCTACTAATGTGAGGGCTCCCATCTAAAGAGACTACTATTAGAAACCCAACCTCTACTATTGTGAGGGTTTCCATCTCATATCAATATGTACTCGGTGCTAAGCATAATTCCCATTGAGTTCATATTAAGTCTCGACTTAAGTTCATATTTACGGAAGAATGTCTTGACACTAAATCCAACATAACTCATACTATAGCTCATATATTCAATAGGGGAGACTAGTCTTCCAACTTTAGAATCACCACATGTGACAAACTTTTCACATTATATCATATTCATGCATAAGTGTGTATATGAGAATAACCTTTCAACAACACAACAACTAGATCATGAGAATTTTCACTTTACTCTCAAAGTGTTTCTAAAGCATGTACTAAACTACATAAAACATGCATACTATCATATCTTTCCCTTTCAAGGTCAAAGAAGAATGAAACCCAAGTAAAGGGCAAAGAAATATGAAATGAGACTCAACTTTGGAGGTTGTTATAAAATGAAGGAACCCATCCTTACAAAGTATTAAAAAAGGGAAAAAAAGTCGTCGTGATGGGGATGCTTTTGAAAAATGAAAATGAAAAAAAGAAGTAAATGAAATAAAGGAGATTCCAAATAAATTGAGTGACGAGTCAAAGTTTGATTTCTTAATTTAAAAAGAAGAAAAAGAACTTTAGAAGAGGTGATGATGATTGCAACAACGCTTTGAAGAGGTAAAGTCACCAATCCAAATTGACAATACCTTAACCGTGGTGGCCAACACGAGTCATGGTGCCACTCGTGGTTTGCATGGAAGTGTGCCCTAGAAAGGTTCCAAGCCAAGGCTCCCCTTCACGAGCCACGAAGTGGCTCGTGGGCTTGCTTTAGCTTTGTGGGAGTAGGAGAATGTAGTAGGAGCTACTGGTCAAGGGACCACGGGCGCCACCACGGGCCGTGGCGCCCTTGACGAGCCATGGAGGGTGATCGTGAAGATCACTTAGGCTCTTGGAGGCAAGGCTTGGGAAGCCTTGACACTGCCTCAAGACCATGACCTTCATCACGACTCGTGGACTTGACCACGAAATGTGGGAGGTCTCATGGTCATGCCTTGGCCTCATGGGAGGCATGGAAAGTTGAGGAGGCTACTTCCTAAGGGGCCACGGGCACCACCACGAGGTGCGGTCCGCTTCAGGACCCATTTAGTTGGGCGTGGTCCTTGACGGGGCTGCCTAAGTTGATGACCTTTAAGTAATTTCCTTTTAATTAATTATTGCGTGGGGTTGTTTTTAATAGTTTTACATCACACACACATATATATATAGTTTTAAGTCCTAAAACACTCTATTTACTCCTTTATTCTCAAAAACCTAAATCAAATCAAAAGAGTTCTTCCCTCTCAATATTTCTCTTTCTAGAAGTTCCCAAAGAAGAAGATGAAGAAGTGGGAGCAATGGTTGTGGATTCTAGGTGTTTTTCCTCAAATTTCTGGGGGATTCACAAGAAAGGTATGGTGATCTTTCATCTAGGGGTAGCTTTCACTCCTAGAGTCCATTCAAAAGTAGATTTCAAAGTTTTCAAGTTTCTCAAAAACCTAGGGTTTTACTCTAAATCATGGGTTCCTTTTTCAAATGTTTTCAAAGGTTGTTTAATGACATAATATTATTGAATTAGTGTTTGATTGATGATTTATGATGAGAATACTCTAAGAACCCATAAATTCTCTCAATTCCTAAATTGTGCCTTTATGAAGTACGTTGGTTGATTATAAAAGCATGTGAATAGAATGTGTCTAAATTGCTTTAGTATATTGAATTGTATCATTATCCATGCCTTAATTGTAGTAAATTGTTGGTGTGTTTATGATTTGCGATTCATGGCCTTGAAGGGCATAGTATGAGGATTTGAGTATTGTCATGATGTCTTGTATTTGAATGTGAATCTAACGAAGGTAATGTGATCATGTCTTGAATGTAATTATGTTATTATTGAAAGACTATTTCTCAATTTGACACTTATGACTGTTGATGATAGAAGGTGAGGGGTTCTTCAGGGTAATGCATATCTTGAATTGGTAGGCTTATGCATCCTTTTCTTGTATAAATGAATATATTGTTGATTGTTAAACCTTGGATCGGTAGGCTAATGTGTAACAACCCAAAAATCTAGTAAGACCAAGCTAGAGTCTAATGGAAACTAGTAGGTGAAACTAGAGCCTCACATGTGAGTTTGAAGTTGGAAACTTGACTAAATCATGTAAAATCGTTTCCCAAGTTGGGTTGAGGAGTTTAGAGGATAAACGTCAAGATATTACTATAACGCCCGGAAACTAGTAAGTTGAACTAGTGTGTTGTAGTGTCTTGTAATGGCGTTTTGGAGTGTTGTATAAGGGTTAAAATCAAGATAAATGGTTCCCGTACTTAGAATGACATGTTTAGGGGTTAAACGTCCGGGTACGACTCCCGAAGGACCACCCAAGGGGTCCTTGAGGAGGACCAAAAAGATGTCAAAAACAGGTTGGTTCACGGAGGCATATCACGCCCCATAGACCAGTCCACGCCCCGTAGGTCATGGGCGTGGGGTAGGACTTAGTCTAGGAAGGCTTGGCCTTTAATTACAAGCCACAACCCCAAACAACGGACCACCAGGATGGTCCGTGAGTGGACTCACGGTCCGTGAGTGGACTCACGGTCCGTGAGTGGTGGGCGTGAGTCAAGGGCTGCAATGTTGTCAAGGAGTTGGCCAAGGTAAGTGAGGGTGAACTTTAAATGGCCATATCTCATAGATCTAAATGAATTAGGTGGGCCATTACCTATCCAATTATAGGTCTCTGAGTCCTCTTTCCAACACCATCGAGTTTTCCCAATTGCGATCTCGGAGTAAAAAGTTATGCCCGAAATAGTGAAGAACTGTCAGTCCCAGGTCCAATTGATGGACCCAAACCACGGTCCTTAGACCCATCCACGGTCCGTGGATGGGGATCCATAGATGCTGCCAGTTTTGGCAAATTTAGTTTTAAGTTGGGGGTTTGGGAATTAATTAGTTAATTAAGGGCTTAGGGGGTCAGTTAGGTGGTTAATTAATGACCTATATAAACTATTAAGACCCTAAAACTAATTCCTTAACTCATTAAAACTCAAGACCCCAAATCAAAACCCAACTTTCTTTCCTTCTCAAAAATCTTCTCTCTAGAACCCCTATTGAAGAACAAAGGAAGAGATCAACCTAGGGGTTGAAGATGGAAGCTTTTTCATAGGATTTTGATGGGAATCTACACCTAAGGTATGGAGGTTATCATTCTTGGTTTTCTTTGACCAAGAAGCCCTTCAAATTGAGTTTTCAAATTTCCCCAATTTCTAGGTTTTCAATCAATAGCATGGGTCACCTTCTAGAAACGTTTCAATTATTCAACTATGATTGTCTATGTTTAGATATGATGATTTTTGGATGGATTTATGGTATATTGATGGTTTATGAACAAAATCCCCATATGACCCACGATTTCCCTTTTTCCCAAATTATGAACTAGGGTTGGTTTGATTTATTATGTAGGCTTGTCAATTAATTTTTTGCACATTGAATTATGTCTATTATTGGTGATACTACTGATTTTAGATGATATTAACTTGAATCCTACAAGATTTCATGAGACCCCCAACCCTAGCTATGGTCTTTTTTTTTTATGTGATGGTTTTGCAAGTTGGTCCAATTGATTGGATGTTAGTTAACTATGATGTAATTGCATGATCTAAGTGTGGTTTTACATGTATACTTGATTAACCTAACATTTTGATGGTGAATTGATATAGTCTAGAGATGTGCCATGGAAGAGGCTAGTTGAGGGTTTATATGTGATCCTCCAAGAATGATAAAGTTCTTCATGTGATGTCTTAGTTTAGATCACATAGACTTTAATTTGCTTAGGGTAATGCTTTTAAACATGATTTGACTTGATCATGATATTACATGCATGTTTATGAATACTTGAAGTAAAATATGCCAATCATGGTGTGATCAAGGTATTGATGAGTTGTTAGACCATTGTATTCCCTTAGTTTGGGATGGGTTGGTCCATAGCCCTTGAAGAGCATGATGTGAAGGTCCTATGACTATTGTGTATATAGTGGTGTTGTTGAAAAGGCCATTCTTCACTTACCCTTACACTTGATTATGAATGAATTGTCTAGGATGATGATATGTTGATGTTGTGTTGAATGAAAGGTTATTTTCATGAAACATTATATGTATGATGTGAAAGGTTTTCTCACATGTTAATGATTCTAAGGTTGAAAGGCAATTCTCACTTTATGAATCTATGAGCTATTATGATATATGTTGGGTTGAGTGCGAGCATTCCTTCGAAGAACCTAACTTAAGTAAAGACTTAATGTGACATTTTAAGGGAATTAGTCTTAGCACTGAGTGGATATGAAAATGAGAGGGGAGCGTGGGCGTCAGAGTTCGGCCTTCCCAATATATGTCTCATGAGATGGAAACCCGTTAGTGTTAGAGTCCGGGTTCTTCTAGAAGAAATCTCCTTATCCCTTAACTATGTGCCCACATAAGTTCTTAGCTAGTGGATCCACCTAGATATCTATACATGTAGTTCTACCATAGGCAAGTAGAACGCCTTCTTTCGGTGTGGGGTTACATGACACCGGATTCCATGTAGCTCACATGGTCTATGTCGGTTAAAATTAATATTCCCTAAATGTTATGAATACGAGATATGATAAGAACATGGACTCTAATTATGACTTCTTAAGAGGTACTACTTAGTATGGGTGGTAGTATGGGATGCTACCTATACTATGCACAAGTGGACTTTAAGAGGGGTTATGGTTAGGTTCTCTTATGTTATGATGACTAATGAATTATGAAGTGGTTATATTAATGAATGTTAAGGTTGACTTTACTTGTTACAAGTTACGAATATGAATGTCTCCTTACTTATGTATGTTGGTGATGTAAGAACCAAAAGTAAGATATGAATGTTGTTGGTGATCTAAATGTGATGCTTAGCATTTGGTAGGGTTATGAGACTTTACCTTTACATTGCACTAGTATGACCTTGGGTTGCTTATATATTGTTGTTGTGAACCTTTGTTATTTATGAGCGTGGTGGCCTAAAATTGAGACTTAGTGTAGGTAGGATTATGGGATCCTATCTATGCATTGCACAAGTGTAGCTAAGGGTTGCTCACGTGATAGTCTATTATGTTGATATGATCTTGGTATGTACTTATGCATGTGAACTATGTCTTGTAGAGATTGAAGTATGCAATATGTTGTGTTGGAGACTATGCTTGTAATTATGATGGTATCATTTATGTTAATGATGAATTGTTTATGGTTTGTCTTATGAGCTACATTCTTCAACTATTTCAAAGATGATGTTGAAAAATGGTATGGCGCATGGTGTTAAACAAAATGTCCCTTTTATGCATATTTTAAGGAATTTCTTGCATGACTTCCATACTTAGTACTTTTTGTGCTAACCCCATCTACACTTTCTGTAAGTGTTGGCTTTGGAGTTATTGGATGCTATCTCATGGCTAGGTTCATAGGAGATCAAGAAGAAGATGATGGATGAGTCCTCAAAGTATTCGAGGACTTGACCAAATGTCCTTTATTGTCTTTTTTTATGTTTTAGTTTTATGTAAGGGCCGTGTCACTAAGATTTATTATGTAAGGGTCGTGTGCCTAAGTTGTATTAAAGAGTTTGTTATTCTAAATGTTATAGATGGTTTGAGACATAGTGTCATAGTTTCTCTCATTATAAAGTCTTCGATTGTAAAGAAAAGTTTTAAATTTTCCGCGCTATTTTTCCTATGCTCTTATGTTCAAGTTATGCTATGAGGCTTGTATGAGACCACTTCGGGGTCAAGTACGCCGGTTATGACTAGGGGTGCTCTCGGGTCATGACAAATATGGTATCAGAGCATAAGTTTTTGGGAAGGTATTAGGATGTCTCAAACCACGTCTAGTAGGGTCTTGTTCATCGGTGTGAGTTGCGACACACCTATGAGTGAGAGGCTATAGGACGTTAGGAAGTTTCACTTCTTCATTCTCTAGTCGTGCCATAGAGTTTAACTCTATAAGGTCTTTCTCTCTAATCGGTGGTCTTCTAGATATGACTACTTGTAGGGCTCTTGTTGCAAGGAGCAAGGGAGAAGGTGTTGGTTTGGTTGAAATGCCAATTTTGTCTATGTGACTAGATAGAACTTGATATGCTAGATTTAGATGTGATCCTTAGGTTGGATTGGTAGTGTTATTGTTATGTTCCTATGTTATGTTAGAACCCGTATAGTCAAATTGTTTGTCCCTAAATTAGCTTTCCGAGAATGGAAGGGTGAAAGATCTATGCCATAAGTTTGGACTATGTTTTTTCTTAAGATTGACTTTGAGGGTTGCATGTACCACCTAGTTAAGGTGAAGAAGAAGAAGTGTAAGTGTTGACCAACTTCAAAGGGTTAGTTGTCTTTTAATATTGATCGTAAGTATGGTCATTTTGAAAAGGGTGTTTCGATAATACGTAGGTTTGATTGGTTGGTAGATCTCACCAAAGGTGATGGTATGGGTTACTTATAGGTTTTGCCTTGGAAAATGAGAAATTACCCGGTACTTAAGGTTAGAGGATAAGAGAGTTCCTCCTAATGGTTCCGGAATGTGTTATGTTTTATTAGATTCTGGTATTATTTGTCTTTTGCGACTTCATAAACTAGACCTTGATGTTTTCCTTATTGTGAATGGGCTTCATATTAGTTTCATGATATTGATGGTAGAACCCTATTCAACCATTTTGAGTTTTGGTAGGTTGTTAAGTTTGAAGAAAGAGTGTGTTTGAGTAATGCCTATATGTATTGAGTGAATAGATTCCCCTAAAAAGGATAGTAGTATAATTTACCATGGTCTAGAATCACCTTGTGTGATGAATGTAAAAAACTTACTGATTACTTGCCCCGACCTTAGAATTGAAAGAAATTATTCTTAGAAAAGTCCGTATAAGTTTACTTCCATGAGGAATGTGATGTTCTTAGATGGTAAGGTCATTGCGTATCCTTGATGTACATGATTTGGTTTGGCTTGAAATACTCACCTTGAGAAGTGCATTGAGTTTGGGAAGTTTAGTCCCGGTTTTGTAGGCTCATATGAAATCTTGAGTAAAGTTAGGAAGGTTGGGATGCATTGTTGATAGATTTCCTTTGATTTTAAACCCAACTTGTCCATTATGAGTTGTGATGGGTTGGAGGATTTGATGAATAGTAGTGTGAAAGTGATGCTAAGAGAAGGTAGAGGGTGGTATTTTAGTAAGGGTTTTAGTGAAGGTGCTTATTTGGGAGGCCAAAGGCCAAAGAAATGCCCCAATAACCTTATGTTCCCTTTTATTCCTCCTTTAGCTCAAGATGATACGTCCTCCTTGTCTCATTTTATGATTTTGGAGTCTAGGATGTTGTGTGTTTCCTATGATCTCCTTGTCCCTTAAAGTTACTTTTGTTAACCTTGGTAGGAATTGAGTGCATGATTATTAGATCATTATTAGTTTTAGAGACCAGTAAGGTTACAATGGGTCTTAGAAATGCTTTGAGTTTGTGGAAAAGGGTAGTAATTGAGGTGTTTGTAAAAAAGGGCTTACTCCCAAGGGGGAGATCATGTACTTGAAGTAGCAACATTGATTGAGAGTCCCGATATCCTCATCTTTTCTTCTATTCCTATTCAAGCTTGAGACCAAGAGTTCCTTTTTGGACTTGTTCCATGTTTAGGAGTCTTGAGTATTTTAGAGATTTCCATGATCTCCTTTTGTTATGCATATTTTTGAAAAATTCTTATTTTATATAAAGTGAGTATTCATGTTTTACATGTTCCTCATGTTGTTGTGCATCTTGGTATGGTGATGGCATATTTGACTTCGTGAGATGATTTGATGAACATGCTTTGTTATGATTTTGATGAAATGGTACACTGGCTCCATATTGTTGTGTTGAGCTTGCTTTTAGAGGAAAATGTAATTTCCTCATATGATTATGTGATTTAAGATGTTAGAAGAGTTGGTATAGGCACACTCCCAAGGGGGAGATGGTGTGCCTAGCTAGCAATGTTATTATGTGTTTATGTGTTGCCATGACTTCTTTATATGATGAACATTCATGAAAACTTGTGTTTGAAAAGAAATGAGTGTATGTGAATGTTTTTCCTCATGTTGTGTTGCATTGATTATGAGTTACCTATTGTACTTCATGAGAAGAATTTATGAGCATGCTTTGGGTTGGAGTTGAGAAATTCCTCCTTCTATAACATGCTTTGTTATGAGAAGTAATGGCTTATGAGCTCCATGAGAGGATGTTGAGCATGTTATAACTAGGAGAAGGTAGTTCCTCCTATGAACATGAGAAATGTTGCATTTAATGCATATTGGGTTGGTAGATGTAGTTCCTACTTCATTGTAGTGCATTGATCATGTCGAATTAGAGTTGATTTTTCCTCCTTGAATAAGTGCACATTGTGAATAGTGTGTTTTGAGTTGTGCATTAATGTGATGTTTCATGCATAATTGGGCTTCTAGTCCTGAGTCTTGAATTCCATGAAAGTGTTTAAAGTGTCATTCGAGGACGAATGTTCCTAAGGGGGAGATAATGTAACAACCCAGAAATCTAGTAAGACCAAGCTAGAGTCTAATGGAAACTAGTAGGTGAAACTAGAGCCTCACATGTGAGTTTGAAGTTGGAAACTTGACTAAATCATGTAAAATCGTTTCCCAAGTTGGGTTGAGGAGTTTAGAGGATAAATGTCAAGATATGACTATAACGCCCGGAAACAAGTAAGTTGAACTAGTGTGTTGTAGTGTCTTGTAGTGGAGTTTTGGAGTGTTAAAATCAAGATAAATGGCTCCCGTACTTAGAATGACATGTTTAGGGATTAGACGTCCGGGTACGACTCCCCAAGCACCACCCAAGGGGTCCTTGAGGAGGACCCCAAAAAGCTGTCAGAAACAGCTTGGTTCAGGGAGGCATATCACGCCCCGTAGACCAGTCCACGCCCCGTAGGTAATGGGCGTGGTTAGGACTTAGCCTAGGAAGGCTTGGCCTTCAATTTCAAGCCACAGCCCCAAACCATGGACCACCAGGACGGTCCGTGAGTAGACTCACGGTCCATGAGTGGTGGGCGTGAGTCAAGGGCTACAATGCTGTCACGAAGTCGGCCAAGGTAAGTGAGGGTGAACTTTAAATGGTCATATCTCATAGCTCAAAACGAATTAGGTGGGCCATTACCTATCCAATTAAAGGTCTCTGAGTCCTCTTTCCAACGCCACTGAGTTTTCCCAGTTGTGATCTCGGAGTAAAAAGTTATGCCCCAAATAGTGAAGCACTGTCAGTCCTAGGTCCAATTGATGGACCCAAACCACGACCCTTAGAGCCATCCACGGTCCGTGGATGGGGATCCGTAGATGCTGCTAATTTTGGCAAGTTTAGTTTTAAGTTGGGGGTTTGGGAATTAATTAGTTAATTAATTAAGGGCTTAGGGGGTCGGTTAGGTGGTTAATTAATGACCTATGTAAACTATTAAGACCCTAAAACTAAGTCATTAACTCATTATAACTCGAGACACCAAATCAAAACCCAACTTCGTTTCCTTCTCAAAAATCTTCTCTCTAGAACCCCCATTGAAGAACAAAGGAAGAGATCAAACTAGGGGTTGAAGATGGAAGCTTTTTCATAGGATTTTGATGGGAATCTACACCTAAGGTATGGAGGTTTTCATTCTTGGTTTTCTTTCACCAAGAAGCCCTTCAAATTGAGTTTTCAAACTCCCCAATTTCTAGGTTTTCAATCAATAGAATGGGTCACCTTCTAAAAACGTTTCAATTTTTCAACTATGATTGTTTATATTTAGATATTATGATTTGTGGGTGGATTTATTGTAGATTAATGGTTTATGAACAAAATCCCCATATGACCCATGATTTCCCTTTTTCCCAAATTATGAACTAGAGTTGGTTTGATTGATCATGTAGGCTTGTCAATTGTTATTGTGCACATTGAATTATGTTTATTATTGGTGATACTACTGATTTTAGATGATATTAACTTGAATCCTTCAAGATTTCATGAGACCCCCAACCCTAGCTATGGTCCTTCTTTTTATTATGTGATGGTTTTGCAAGTTGGTCCAATTGATTGGATGTTAGTTAATTATGATGTAATTGCATGATCTAAGTGTGGTTTTACATGTATACTTGATTAACCTAACATTTTGATGGTGAATTGATATAGTCTAGAGTTGTGCCATGGAAGAGGCTAGTTGAGGGTTTATATGTGATCCTCCAAGAATGATAAAGTTCTTCATGTGATGTCTTAGTTTAGATCACATAGACTTTAATTTGCTTAGGGTAATGCTTCTAAACAGGATTTGACTCGATCATGATATTATATGCATATTTATGAATACTTGATGTATAATGTGCCAATCATGGTGTGATCAAGGTATTGATGAGTTGTTGGATCATGGTATTCCCTTAGTTTGAGATGAGGTGGTCCATAGCCCTTGAAGGGCATGGTGTGAAGGTCCTATGACTATCGTGTATATTGTGGTATTGATGAAAAGGCCATTCTTCCCTTACCCTTACACTTGATTATGAATGAATTGTCTAGGATTATGATATGTTGATGTTGTGTTGAATGAAAGGTTATTTTCATGAAACACTATATATCTGACATGAAAGGTTTTCTCACATGTTAATGTTTCTAAGGTTGAAAGACAATTCTCACTTTATGAATCTATGAGCTATTATGATATATGTTGGGTTCAGTGCCTAGTGCATTCCTTCAAAGAGCCTAATTTTAGTAAATACTTAATGTGAAATTTAAATGGAATTAGGCTTAGCACCGAGTGGATATGAAAATGAGAGGGGAGCTTGGGCGTCAGAGTCCAGCCTTCCCAACATATGTCTCATGAGATGGAAGCTCTTTGGCGTCAGAGTCTGGGTTCTTCTAGAAGCAATCTCCTTATCCCTTAACTATGTTCCCACATTGGTTCTTAGCTAGTGGATCCACCTATATAGCTATACATGTAGTTCTACCTTAGGCAAGTAGAACGCCTTCTTTCGGTGTGGGGTTACATGACACCGGATTCCATGTAGCTCACATGGTCTATGTCGGTTAAAGTTAATATTCCCTAAATGTTACGAATTCGAGCTATGATAAGAACATGGACTCTAATTATGACTTCTTAAGAGGTACTACTTAATATGGGTGGTAGTATGGGATGCTACCTATACATTGCACAAGTGGACTTTAAGAGGGGTTATGGTTAGGTTCTCTTATGTAATCATGACTACTGAATTATGAATTGGTGATATGAATGAATGTTAAGATTGACTTTACTTGTTACAAGTTATGATTATGAATGTCTCCTTACTTATGTATGTTGGTGATGTAAGAACCAAAAGTAAGATATGAATGTTGTTGGTGATCTAAATGTGATGCTTAGCATTTGGTAGGGTTATGGGACTTTACCTTTGCATTGAACTAGTATGACCTTGTGTTGCTTATATATTGTTGTTGTGAACTTATGTTATGTATGATCATGGTGGCCTAAAAGTGAGACTTAGTTTAGGTAGGATTATGGGATCCTATCTATGCATTGCACAAGTGTAGCTTAGTGTTGCTCATGTGATAGTCTATTATGTTGATATGATCTTGGTATGTACTTAAGTATGTGACCTATGTCTTGTAAAGACTGAAGTATGCAATATGTTGTGTTGGAGACTATGCTTGTAATTATGATGGTATCCTTTATGTTATGATGAAGTGTGTATGGTTTGTCTTATGAGCTACATTCTTCAACTATTTCAAAGATGATGTTCAAAAATGGCATAGAGCATGGTTTTAAACAAAATGTCCCTTTTATGCATGTTTTAAGGATTTTCTTGCATGACTTCCATACTTAGTACTTTTTGTGCTAACCCCATTCTTCTACATTTTCTATAAGTGTAGACTTTGGAGTTATTGGATGCTATCCTCGTGGCTAGGTTCATAGGAGATCAAGAAGATGAAGATGAGTGAGTACTCAAAGTATTCGAGGACTTGACCAAATGTCCTTTATTGTCTTTCTTTATGTTTTAGTTTTATGTAAGGGCCGTGTCCCTAAGATTTATTATGTAAGGGTCGTGTGCCTAAGTTGTATTAAAGAGTTTGTTATTCTAAACGTTAGAGATGGTTTGAGGCATAGTGTCATAGTTTCTCTCATTTTATAAAGTCTTCGATTGTAAAGAAAAGTTTTAAATTTTTCGCGCTATTTTTCCTATGCTTTTATGTTCAAGTTATGCTATGAGGCTTGTATGAGACCCCTTGGGGTCAAGTACGCCGGTTACGACTAGGGGGTGCTCTCGGGTTGTGACATAATGGAACCCTTCCACATATGTTAATAATGAACCTTGGAATCGGTATGCTTATGGCACCATTCCATTAATGATGTTAATAAACTTTGGGATCGGTAGGCTTATGGCACTCTTCCATAAATGTTAATGATGAACCTTGAATCGGTAGGCTTATGACGCCCCTCATGACGATTTAATGAGCTTTCCTAATGTACCTTGAATCAGTAGGCTTATGGTGCCCTTTCATATGTTAATCAATGTACTTTGGGTCGGTAGGCCAATGGAACCCTCTCATGTGTAATAATGTTAAAGTAATGAAATACTCTATGGGAAATAAGGCTAAGCACCGAGTGGATTTGGTTAGATGGAATCTTTCCCAATGTTTAGGTTGGGTTTCAATGTTCATCTTCCTTATCCCATAACTATGTTCCCGCATAGGTCTAGCTAGTGGATCCACCTAAGCTATATGTTACTGGTCTTACCTTAGGCAAGTAGACCACCTCTTTATGGTGTGGGGATATATGACACCAGATTCCATAGTTAGATCTCATGGTCTATATCTGTTAGTGCTTATTCCCATCATGTGAGATGTGCATTATGGTTTCTTGAGAAGTTCTATGAAGTGTGGGTGGTAGTATGGGATGCCATCCATGCATTGCACGAGTAGGATTTGAGAGGGTCATAGTGCATTCTCTAATGTCTTAATGACTAATGAATGAAAGTGGTTTTAATGAAGCTAATAAAAAATGTTGACTTAAATGCTTAATGTGATGATGCATGCTATACTTGGGTTGTATTATGAGTTACTTTTCCTTGCCATGATTTATAAAATGTTTATGTTCCTTATGTATGGGTATTATGTAAAGGTGAAAAGGAAGAATGGTAAGTTCACTTTTTGTGACCTTAATGTGGTACTTAGTGTGGATGGTGGTATGGGACGCTATTCATACATTGCACAAAGTATGGCTTTGGGTTTACTTAAAGTGAATGTTTAAATGTGCTGTTATGATTGGTATGATGATTATACTTGTATTTTATGCCTCTTATACTATTGTACATGATGTTTCTAAAAATTGGCATAATGCATGGTTTCCAAACCAAAATGTCCCTTTTAAAGCATGTTTTTGCATGGTCATCATACTTAGTACATTTTTGTGTGCTAACCCATATTTCTCTTATTTTACTACAAGTGTAGGTTCCGGCAAGGGAGTTGCTTTCTCTCTAGTTCAAGGGCTTGGGTTGTGATTCTTCCAAGGCTAAGTGGTATATCCTCATAGATCGAGGACAAGTAGTTTTGATGTTCCATTTCTTTCATGTAATAGACATTTGTTAGTCTTTCTATTGTAATGGGCCGTTACCCTAATTTTGTTTCAAGATATTGTTTAGATGGCCATGTGAGACTTATAGACTTCCGCTGTTTTAATGAGTATTTTCAATTGTATGGACTTAAATGAGTTTTAAATTCTGCACTATTTCTATATATCGAATGTTATGAATGCTATGAGGCTTGTATGAGGCTCTTCGGAGTCTTGTACGTCGTGTCACATTCGGGGTGTGGGCCTGGGTCGTGACACCTTACACCCTTGTTGAATTACTTTGTGAGAGCATGGAATCATTCTTGATTTGAGGGCACTTTAATGCATTGGTTTAAACATGTTCTTGAATTAGACAGTAAGATAAAGTGATCTTGAGATTGTGTTGAGACTAGCTAGTCATTATATGAAGATTTTTTATCATAGTTTATGGTAGCATGTTATTGAGGGCACTTTAATGCATTGGTTTATGACACTTGCATGTTATATCTCATTAAGCACTGTTGTAGACACCCTTATTGAGGTTTTTGTGTTCTTGATTAACTTGAGGAAAAACAAAAGTTTAAGTTGAGTGTGTTGTTGAGTGGTAGATTTTCACTCATTTAAGGTCTATTTACCTCAATAATTAGTGTCCTCAATGCCTAATTTTGTCCTATTCTGATAGAATGTTGATGATTTGCAGCTATGAAGGCAATTGGACAAGGTAAGAATTGATGGTTGAAAGAATGGCCAAAGTGCAAAAAGAAGTGCAGACTATACATATTTGATCGCCTAACAAGAAAGGCAGATCTCCAATTGAGCAAGACCTCACCTAAAATGACTATGCATAGCACTTGTGTCTATCAAATCAGGTTGGTGAATCCAGTGGAGAAGGTGATGCACCGAATGCGAAAGACGGCCTTGATGAACATAGTCTGAATTGATAGTGAGAAAAGAAAAGATTGAATGTTCAAAAGATGAACCAATGTTATAATCGACAATTCGCTGAACATGAAAGGATGACTCAATCGAGTTCGCCAACTGAGGTTCAAAACACCTGAAGCCTAGTTGATTAAAAGGCGAGCTGAGGAGCAAGAGGTGATGCACAAAATGAGTTTGACGAGCCCAACTAATGTCATCGATTGAGTCATGTGTTGGGTTTTGGGCCTAACTTTGGAAAATTAGAAATGACCTAAGGGAGAGAGAAATTACATATCAGATGACATAGAATATCAAATATGAGAGTGTTTTAAGAGTTGAGAGAGAAAACAAATTACCATTGAAGAACACTTTTCTAGCTTTTGGAGTATTACAACTTTGTATTTGAAATTGACAAACTGAAATTGAACCCATAGTGGGTTTACTTGCAATTGCTTAGTTTCATGTTACTCATGGATGCTTTCATGGAAGGTATAATCTCTTTACTTTTTGTGATGGGTGGCTAAAACTCCAAGATCTAGGGGTGCAATTATGGGGTTGGGTGTTGATTTAATGTGGTATTGTGTTGTGCTCTATTTTGCTGTTGTTTATGAATGAATTTAGTCTAATTAGCATGGGTTTAATTAATTGATTAAGGTTGCAAACTTAATTCCTACTTATGATCTCCGGTTGATGCCTGAAAGAGATTGATTGGAGTGGGTAATTATTCTGATAGTAGCAATTTATATTTGATGTATGTAACTTGCTTGAAAATAGAGGTTATGGATCAGATCTATTTGACCTTTTCTTGAAAGAATGAATAGAGTAAGGTATTGGGTTGTTTAGGTTGGTATTTAGATGAAAGCGAAAGGATATTCTATGCATAGATGGTTTGAGATCAAAAGATGGTTAGCGTCAACGGAGATGACTTAGCCTATTCATGAATGTTCATCACTATAGAGCACCACAATTACTCCTATGTGACATCGATTTCAAATCCCCACACCCCTGTATTCCTTGTTAACTCTTGAAATTATCGACGTTTTAGTTTAATTGCGATGATTGATAACAAGAGCTTTATATAAATTGATGGAAGTATCCACCCACTTGTTCTTATGATTGAAGATGAGTGATCTTAAAATCCAAATTTCTTGACAGGAATTGCCGATGATACACCATTCTCTATGGGATTTTACCCCAACTCTTTATTAAATTTTTAGTGACTACAACCACTATCCCTTTAAATTTGTTTTAAGGAGGACATTTGAGCGTTATCTGTGTTGTGAGAATGAAATCAATGTGGTTGCACTTTTGAGCGATCCTTTTGAATTATTTTGTTGATTAGTTGCATTTTGATGTTAGCCTTGTAATGAATATCACACGTACACTTTTGATATTTTTGAGATGTGCTAAATAAGTGTATTTTGAAGTTTCATGTGTGGTGAGGTCGTACTTGAAAGCATGTGTGTGGAGTCCTATAATTTTCCTTGTTAGTCTAATTGTTTAAATCTTGGTAAATGTGAGGCGTCATCTTAGACAACAATTCAAAGGGGAACCAAATGTCCATAATCTTTTGTGACTACCTTGTGAGGGTGTGCATCCATTTTGACACCATTTGAGCCTAAACCATTTGTTGGCAAAACCAAAAGAAAGTCTTTTGAGAAAAAATGTCTCTACCTTCTCACCTAATATCCTTTTCGAAGCATTATATGTTTGAATAGCCAACTTAGACCAAAAACCTATGTTGGGTTGTTGAAAGAAAGGAGGAATGAAGTCATGTGAAGGTCAAAGAAAAATCTAATGAGACTCAACTTTGAAGTTTGTCACAAAAAGAAGGAACCCCCTCCATATAAAAAAATAGAGTTATGGTGATGAAAATGCTTTGGAAAAATGGAAATGAAAAGAGAAGTGATGAAATAAACGAGATTCCAAATAAAATAAGTGAATATTCGAAGTTTGAGTTCTCAATTGAAAAAGAATGAAAAGAACTTGAGAAGAGGTGAAGATTATTGCAACAATTCTTTTAAAAGGTTAATTCACCGAGAGAAATTGACCATACCTTAACCCTAAGCCCCATTACAATCCTAAAAGACCCTTGAGATCTTGCATGAACTAGGTTGTGTGATGATTTTTCATGACCCAAAGTATGCCCTAGACGTGACATGGCGTATAAGACACCGAGAGGCCCTATACAAGCAACTTAGCATAGATCATACAAGATAATATAATTAAAGAGTTAACAAGACAGTTTATATCACAAATGTTTGACAGGGAAACAAAGCGGAAGTCTAACATAGTCTCAAAGCTATCTAGTACATGAAGAGTGATTGGGAAGTTACCCATACATCACATGCAATATGTAAAAGTAAAGACAATGATCAATAAAGGGTTCGATCCTCGGAATATAAGGACTCACCAATCTTCAAAAGCTACTAATGTGATCACTAGCCACAAAGATGTGGAATAGGAGCATCTGACCCTACATTAGTGAAACAACGTAGGTAATAGTATGCATTAGTACAAAGAATGTCTCAAGTATGATACCAATGCATAAAAAGTTTGAAATCATGCTGGGAAAGACTTTACATGGCATGCAATGACCAAGCTAAATCATGAAATAAAAGGGTTACAAATCATAAATCATAATCATGGTCAAAGATGGTAAAACAACTTAAAAACTTATTTGAGATACTTTTAGAAAGTAACCTTAGTTCATTATTGTGGGAGAATTACTTTAACCGACATGAAAACTGTGTGAGCTATAACATGGTATCCGGTGTATATCCCACACCGATAAGAGATCTCCTTACTTGCCATGGTAAGAACCATGACTTTCTAGCTTAGGTGGATCCACTAGTTAATGTCTATCTAAGACAACCTATGGTGGCACATAGTTATGGGATAGACAGATTGCTACTAGAAACCCAACCTCTATTAGCGGGAGAGCTTCCATCTAAATGTCATCTCGGTGCTAAATATAAATCCCATGGAATAATCATTAATCTTAACTTATCTTATCATTAGAATAACTCCTTAATCTTGATTCACATTAGGCGACAAAACCTTTAAACCTTATGAATCCTTTATGTGAGGAAACCCTTTCACATTCATGTTTGAGTATATGTGAAAAATTCTTTAACAACACAACAACAACATTAATACTTCACTCTCAAATCATCCTTTAAACATTTTCATCAATTTCAAAGAACATGCATATTTCATAAATTCATATGTCATAAGCTTCATCGTATGATCAATTCTAGAAATCATTGATCATGCATGGGTTCATGTTAATTCAACTTAAAAACAAGCAATTATCTCAATTCATGCATAAAAAGATATAAAACAATCAATTAGATCATAACTGAAAAGAACCCATGTGATTGTAAAAATTCGAGAATTTAGGATCCCTATGGAGGAAAGGACTCCAAAAGCTTGCAAGTAATGGTAAATTTGGAGACTTCATCTGGAAACCCTAGCCTTCTTCTTCAAGCTTTAGAGAGAGAAATATTGGGGAAGAACTTGATCAAATTTTGGAAATTTAGGAGAATGAATTGAATTGGGTGATTTTGGGATTTAAAATAATTATATAGGGCTTTCTGTATAAGGAAAAACTACGTAGTATAGGGTTAAAATGATTACGGAAAATACTAAAAAGTCCATCAAAATAATTGTTGAGCCCTCACCGATAGAACAGACCTACGGCCTATAGGTCCTACTATAGAGCGTCCTGGTTGAACGTTGGTGGGGTTAAGAACCTACACTTTTGGACCCCTAATAATGGGACATCATGTACGGTCCTTGGGTCCAATTACGGACCGTACATCCAAACTATGTGTCCCAACCTTGACCTTTAAAAAATTCACTAAGTCTGGGTCTACGAGACTTACCTACGACACGTACTTAGAATGACAAATCATCTTGGTTAACTGTAAAAGTGTACTGGGGCTTGGACATTTTAAATCATTGGAACTTGCAACGACCCAAGGTACACCCTAAAAGTAACATGGTGTATAGGACTCCGAGAGGCCCTACACAAGGCACTTAGAATTCATAGACAAGATAATAGAAATCAAAAGATTTAAAACAACATTTCATATCATAAAGCGTTTATAAAACGAAACGGGAGTCTACATAGTCTCAAAAGCCATCGACTACATAAGAAGTGATCAGGATGTAACCCTTACATCAAATACAAAACTGATATGTAATGACATAATGAAATAAGGGCTTGGTCCTCGGAACATGAGGACTCACCAATCTTTAGTATCTATTAAGTGATCCCTAGCCACGAATATGCGAATCTGGAACGTCGGACCCAACATTTGGGAGAATGTAGGGAAGAGTATATGTAAGTACAAAAATGTACAAAGTATGATAGAAATGAAGAAAGTATGAAAATCATGAAAAAAGGGACCTTTCATGACATGCATTGGCCAAGCTAAAACATGCGATAAAAGAGTTAGAAAACACAAGTCATAAGAACATGGTCAACGCAAGCTAACATCTTTAAAACATTTGTGAGATACTTCTTGAAGTAACCTTGCTTCATTAGTGTAGGAGATTTACCTTTAACCGGCATCTAAGACCATGTGAGATATTACCATGTAATCCCCTATCTACCCCACACCGAAAAGAGGTGTTCTCACTTGCAAAGGTAAGAACAATGAACTTCTAGCTTACGTGGATCTACTAGATAATGTCTACCTAGACAAACCTATGGTGGCACATAGTATATGGGACATGGGTAATCGCCACTTTTCCTCTCGGGGCTAAGCATGACTGTAACACCTCAGAAATTAGTAGGTTAAATTAGAGCCTAAACGTGAGGGTTATCGTCAAGGGTTAAGGGCAAAGACTAAGGTTTTTTGGGTGAGGGTCATGGCTAGGGGGCCAGGGATGCCTAAAAAGCACCTAGCTATTGCCCACCATGACCATGAGGGTCCTCACGATCCGTAAGGGCCACCACGATTCATGGTGCCACCCATGGTTGGTGAGGCAGTGTGCTCCCAAGGCATCCAAGAAAAGGGCTTCCCTTCACGAGCCACTTCATGGCTCCTGGTGAAGACCACAGACCGTGGGAAGGATCATGAGGTTGCCTTAGCCTCATGGGAGGCATGTAAAGTTGGATAGGGTACTGTTCAAGGGACCACGGGCACCACCATGAGCCGTGGTGCCCTTGATGAGCTGTGAACTTGGCCGTAGTCCCTGGGAAGGGGCTGCCTAGTCGAGGGTGTTTTGGTAAATTCCAAATTAGTTAGTTAATTAATGGGGCCGATTTATATTGTTTTATTTCACATATATAAAATATTTAAAGTCATTAAACACCCCATTTACTTCATTATTCCCAAAACCCAAAAGAGTTCATCTTCTCCAAAATTTCTCTCTCTAGAGTTTCCAAAAAACAAGAAGAAGAAGAAGTGGAAGCTAGGGCTTGAGGTATCAATGTTTTTATTCTCAAATTAGTGGGAAAACTCCATTAAGGTATGGTGGCTTTTCATCTATGGGTAGATTTCACCCATATAGTCCTTTCAAAACTAGATTTCAAAGCTTTCAATTTCCCCAAAAGTTAGGGTTTCACTCTAAGACATGGGTTCCTTCGTAAAACATTTTAAATGGTTTATTTATGATGGATTATGATTGAATTGATGATTAATTGTTGATTTATAATGAAATCCCCCAAGAACCTATGAATTCCCTATTACTAAATTGTGGCTTCATGATGTGGGTTGATTGATTATAGAAGCATTTGAATAGATTATATCTATATTAATTGAGTTTAATGAATCATGTAATCTCCTTACCTAATGTATAAATTCTAGATGTTTGGGTTGAATGTGTTTCATGGTTCTTGAAGGGCAAATTATGAGGGTTTGTACATGTTTATGAGAATTGTGTGTGAGTTTGTGATTTACTTAGAAAGTGAAGATCCTATGGCTATGATAATCTTGTTGTGTTTATTGAAAGGCTATTCTCTATGATACACTTGTGAATGATGATTACATTTTGTGAAGCTTTCCTCATTATATAATGTACCTTGAATTGGTATACTTAGGACATCCTCTTCTTGCGTAACTAAAGGTATCTTGACGTAATGAACCTTGAATCGGTAGGCCTGTGGCATCCCTTTCATAAATGATTAATGAAGTATTCTAGGCTATGTCTTGAATCGATAGACTACTGGTAGCCTTTCCATGATGAGTCTATGAACTACTATAATGATGAACCTTGAATCGGTAGACCAAATGGTAGCCCTTTCATGAGGATTCAATGAGCTATCCTTATAATATACTTTGAATTGATAGACCTAATGGTAGCCGTTTCATGCATGTAATAATGTACCTTGGGTCGGTAGGCCAACGACATCCCTCTCATGTGTAATAATGTTAAAAAAGAATGAACTACTCTATGGGAATTTAATGCTTAGCACCGAGTGGATATTGTAAGGTGGAAGCTCTCCCCATGTTAGGCTGGGTTTATATTAACACCTTCCCTATCCCATAACTATGTGCCCACATAGGTTATAACTAGTGGATCCACCTAAGCTAAATTACCGATTCTACCTTAGGCAAGTAGACCAACTCTTTTCGATGTGGGACATGACACTAGATTCCATGATTTTCTCACATGGTCTATGTCGGTTAGGGATATTTCCCATCATGTGAGTTATGTACTATGATTAATCAAGGAGTTCTATTAAGTGTGGGTGGTAGTATGAGATGTCATTCATGAATTGCACGAGTAGGCTTTGATGATGGTTATGGTGTCTTCCTCAAATGTCATAATGTCTAATGAAATGAATATGCTTATAATGATGCTATTGAGAATATTGACATGAATGCTAAATGTAATGATGAATGCTTAACTTGTATTGATGTTATGAGTTGCTTTCCTTGATATGACTTATTGAATATGAATGTTCCTTGTCTATGGTGGCCTCAAAGGGGTAGTTAGTATGAGTGGTATTATGGGATGCCATTTATAAATTGCACAAGTATAACTTAGGGTTTCCTAAGATGATGGTTCTATTATGTTATAATGGTTTCCATGATGAATATGCTAGTGACTTATGCCTTTATATTAATCTTCATGATGTTTCTAAAACTTGACATATAGCATGGTTTTCAACTAAAATGTCCTTTTTAGCATGATTTTTGCATGTCTATCATATTTAGTGCATATTTGTGCTAACCTATATTTCTTCTACATTTTCTACAAAGTGTAGGTTCCGGTGTTTGAGGTGCTCTTCTATTGTTCAAAGCTTGGATTGACTATTCTCCAAAGTTATTGGCGAGTCCTCATGGTTCAAGGACGAGTTGTTTATTTCCAGTTTCTTTCATGTCATTTTATGTTTTGGACTATGTTGAAGGGTTGTGACCCTATTATTGTTTCAAAGCTGTATTAGATGGCCATGTGAGACAAAATTAGACTTCCACTGATTTTAAATAAATTTTTCAATTGTATGGATTAAAAGTTTTAAATGCCGTACCATTTTGTTAGGTCTTATGTTATGAATGCTATGAGGCTTGTGTGAGGCTCTTTGGAGTCTTGTACGCCGTGTCACGTCCGGGGTGTAGGCTCGGGTCATGACAAACATGGTATCTGAGCACAAGATGTTGGGATTGTTTTAGGATGATGTCTCATAAACCATGCCTAGTAGAGTTTTGTTCATGAGTGTGCACGCCATATTTATGAATGAGAGACTATAAGATGTTAGGAAACTACACTTCTTTCATTACATATGAGTCGTGCCATAAAATTTAACTCTATAAAGTCCATCTCCTAATCCGTCCTTTGTTTCTTCAAGATATGAATACACGAAGGGCTAACACAAGGAGAATTCAGGGTAACAATGTCAATGAAGAAGCTCCTCAAGAGAATCAAGCTCATCAAGCTCCGATTAATCCTTCGGCTATGTCAGATGAGGAAGTTAGGTTGGCTCTTCTAATAATGGATCAAACTGTGACAACTCAAGCCCAAGCTATGACGGCCCAAGCCAATAAGGATGGTGGGACTCACGTGAACCCTAATGTGAGAACTACGACTTCTAGGTTGAGGGATTTTATTAGGATGAATCCTCCGGTGTTTCTTGCTACCAAGGTGGAAGAATATCTCCAAGAATTTATGGATGAGGTGTATAAGGTAGTTGATGCTATGGGGGTGACTTTGGTAGTACAAGTGGAGCTAGCCGCTTACCAATTGAAGGATGTGGCTCAAATTTGTGGGAAAAATCCATGAAGGTATTGTGGCTTTTCATCTATGGGTAGCTTTCACCCACATAGTCCTTTCAAAACTAGATTTCAAAGCTTTTAATTTCCCCAAAAGTTAGGGTTTCACTCTAAGGCATGGGTTCCTTCCTAAAACATTTGAAATGGTTGATTTATGATGGATTATGATTGAATTGATGATTAATTGTTGATTTATGATGAAATCGCCCCTAAGAACCCATGAATTCCCTATATTACTAAATTGTGACTTTATGATGTGGGTAGATTGATTATAGAAGCATGTGAATAGATTATATCTATATTAATTGAATTTATTGAATCATGATACTGTCCTTACCTAATGTAGAAATTCTAGATGTTTGGGTTGAATTTGATTCATGGTCCTTGAAGGGCAAATTATGAGGGTTTGTACATGTTTATGAGAATTGTGTGTGATTTTATGATTTACTTAGAAAAGTGAAGATCCTATGGCTATGATAATCTTGTTGTGTTGATTGAAAGGTTATTCTCAATGATACACTTGTGAATGATGATTACATTTTGTGAAGGTTTCCTCATTGTATAATGTACCTTGAATTGGTATACTTAGGACATCCTCTTCTTGTGTAACTAAAGGTATCTTGACGTAATGAACCTTGAATCGATAGGCCTATGGCATCCCTTTCATAAATGATTAATGAAGTATTCTAGGCAATGTCTTGAATCGGTAAACTAATGGTAGCCCTTCCGTGATGAGTCTATGAACTATTATAATGATGAACCTTGAATCGGTAGACCAAATGGTAACCCTTTCATGAGGATTCAATGAGCTATCCTTATAATATACTTTGAATTGATAGACCTAATGGTAGCCCTTTCATGCATGTAATCATTCACCTTGGGTCGGTAGGCCAATGGCATCCCTCTCATGAGTAATAATGTTTAAAGAGAATGACTACTCTATGGGAATTTAATTGTAATAGCCCGGAAATCTAATGACCTAGCTAGAGTCTAACACGTAATCTAGTGTCCTAAAAATGGTTAACGTCAATATAATAGTCGTAAAATGACCTCCCTAACTTAGTACTAAGTTTATAGTCCCTAGATGTCAAGGCATGGCCCCCCCCAAGAGTCCTTGAGGAGGACCAAGGGGGCTGCCCAAAAGCTGTCAAAAAGACAGCATGAACCACAAGACTCAACCTACGAGTCATAGGTTGACTCACGCCCCGTAGATTGGAGTCATGAGTCAATACTTAGCTTCACCAAACTCCTCCAAAACTTCCTAGTCTCAGTCCCTTTTAACGCCTGGACAGTACGGTCCGTGGACCATACCACGCCCCGTAGATAAGGGCTCGTGGATGAGTCCCGAACCAAGGCCAAGAGACCTGCCTCAGACCCAATCCACGAGTGACCAGTATGGTCCGTGGATCAGTCCATGCCTCGTAGGTGGGGGCTCGTGGATGAGGTCTGCCAAGGCAGTCCAAAAACGGCTAAGGGTCAAACATTACAACTAAATCCTAATTAATTAACTAAGGGTGGGGTCGGTTATATTTAGTTATTTTAGACTAGTATAAGTAATTTTTAACCAAGAGTACCCCCTAAATGTAACACGACGTACAAGACTCCGAACAGCCTCATACAAGCCTGTTAGCATAGCATAACATAAGCATAAAACAATAAAGAGTAAAAAAACGCATTTTAAGTCCAAAATTTTCATAAAGGAAAGCGGAAGTCTAAACTTGTCTCAATTATCCATCTATTACAATACTTGAATCAATAATAGGGACACAACCCGTACTACATAATCAAAAAGGAAAGAATACATGAATGAAACTACTAAGATAATACCCGTCCTCGAATCATGAGGACTCACCAACAAGCAAGGAGAAGTGATCAATTCCAAGCTCTAGTCACAATGAGGACCACCGTGAGAACCAGACCCTACACTTGGGAAAAATGTAGAAGAAATATGGGTTAGTACAAAAATGCACTAAGTATGATAGCCATGCATAAAAACATCGAAAATATGCAAAAGGGACATTTTAATTGAATGCATGCAATTTACTAAGTTAAAGCATCATTGAAGGTAATGGAAAAGCATAAGTCATAAGCATATTCATTACATAGATCATCATGTCATAAGAGAAACATACCATAAGTACCCTTAAAGCATACTTGTGCAATGCATGGATAAGATCCCATAATCCCACCCATGCCTAAGTAAAGCTTCTTGAGTAACCATAGTTCATAATTCATATTCTCGTTCATAGTGGTAATAAGCCTTAACCGACATAGACCATGTGAGCTTACCATGGAATCTGGTGTTACCCACACCGAAAAGAGTTGTCCTATTTGCCTAAGGTAGAACCTATGGAGGCATAAAGTTTATGGAATAAGAAGATTGCTACTAGAAACCCGCCCTTTCTAATGGGGGAGCTTCTATCTCATGAGATTCCTTCTAGAAACTCGGCCTTTCTAACGGAAGAGCTTCGATCTCATATTCAATATCCACCCGGTGCTAAGCATTTATCCCATGAAGTACATATTAAGTCTTGACTTAAGTTCATATTCATGGAGGAACGCCTTGACACTCAATCCAACATAATTCATAAGATAGGTCATAGATTCAATAGGTTAGAATAGCCTTTCAACCTTAAAATCGTCATATTGTGAGAAAACCTTTCACATCATATCATATTCATACATAGGTATGTATATGAGGATAGCCTTTCAGCAACACAACAACTAGATCGTAATCATAATGACTTTACTCTCAATGTGTTCATGCAGCATATACATAAATCTCATAATAATGCATAATTCTCATACTTTACCCTTTCAAGAATCAGGGATCACATTCTATCAACATATCTAGAATTCACTAGATTAGACATGTATATGATCATAATTCAAGTAATCAATTCATTTCATACACAATCTACTAATACTCTTCTTTCATCAACAAACCCACATCACAAGATCATAATTGGGAACTATGGGGGTTTCATGGGTTCTTTTGGAATTCATCATAAAAACATCAATACTCATCAATTCATTCATAATATATCATAATTAAAGCATCAAAATCGTTTTAGAAAGGAACCCATGAATTTGGAGTAAAACCCTAACTTTTGGGGAAAATTATAGTCTTTGAAATTGAGTTTGGAGGGATTCCATGCATGAAGACTATCCATGGATAAAGGACTACCATATGTTAGATATGAATCTCCATAGAAATTGAGTGGAAAACCTTGATCCTTCAAACCCTAGCTTCAACTTTCTTATTCTTTTTCTTCCTTGGAGTTCTAGAGAAAGAAATTTTGAGAGAGGATGAACTTTTGGGATTTGATTTGGGTTTTTTTGAAATAATGGGGTGAATGGGTGTATTTTGACGTAAAATGACTTATATAGGTATATAAAACTAAGGTAAAACGACTTCACTTTAATGAGACTTGAACCGAAATTACCCAAAACACCCCTTTCTTTAATTGATCTTCCAAGGACCATGTGGGGTTCCACGAGCCATGGTCATGACCACGAGCCGTGGTCCCCATTGTGTAGCATTGAGGCAATCGCTAGGCAACAAGTGCCTTTAGCTCACAATCCCAAGGCATATTCACGAGGGGCTCCACAAGCCATGGTGCAATCCATTAGCCATGATCCCTCTCGTGGGCCTTGAGGCAGTGGCTAAGCCACCCTCCATCAACCCTCAACCACTAAGGCATGTTCAAATCCACTCCCATGGGCCATCTAAGGCTTTACGAGCCCTAAAGTGGCTCGTGTGGAGGAGCTAATTTGAGGAAGCCTTAAGGAGGCTACTGCCTCCACCTTCACGGGTGGTGCCACGACTCGTGGTGACCACCACTAGTCGCGAGGGCCCTCGTGGTCTTGGAGCAATGCGTTGGCAAGGCTTGGGCAACCTTGGCCCTTGGCCTTTTGCCTTGGTTCTTGCCCTCCTTCCTTGACTCTAACCTTAATGTTTAGCTCATGTCTAGCCTACTAATTTCCGGGGTGTTACAATATACCCCCCTTGGGAACATTCATCCTCGAATGACGATCTAGACACCTCACGAAATTAACGACTCAAGACATGCAGCCCATCATGCATGAAACATCAAAATATTGCACAATTTAAAGGAGGAAAAATCAACCCCATCTCAACATAATCAATGCAACATATGGAAGTAGGAACTACATCTAATAACCCATTATGCATGAAAACTCATCATTTCTTACATCCATAGGAGAAACAACCTTCTCCCACTAAAAGCATGCTCAACACAATATCATGGAGCCAATATGCAATTCATCTCAAAAGCATACTACAATATGTTCATCAACTCATCTCATGAAGTCAAATAGGCAACTTATAGTTAAATGCACAAGAACATGAGGAACATAAATCATGAAAACTCATTTTCTTACTAAACATGAATATTTCAACAACATGCATAACATAAGGAAATCATGGAAAAAAACACATACACACATGACTTCCAAAACTCAAAAACTCTACAGGAACTAATTATCTCAAGTTTGAATAGGAGTAGAAGGAAATAGATGAGGTGTCACGACCCAAGGCTAGTCCCTAGATGCGACACGACGTACTTGACCCCGAAGGGGTCTCATACAAGCCTCATATAATTTCATTGCATTCGATAAGAGAAATAGTACGAAATTAAAAACTTATTTAAATCCAAACATTCAAAACTTCATTTAAAAACACAGCGGAAGTCTTAGTCTCACATGACCATCTAAAACAATATCTTGAAAACTAAAGTAGGGACACGACCCTTTAAGATAAAAAAGTCTGCAATAGTTTTTTACATGAAAGAAATGGAAACTTCTAAACACTTGTCCTCGATCTATGAGGACATACCACTTAGTCTTGGAGAATCTCTAATCCAAGTCCTTGTTCTAGAGAAAGCAACTCACTTGTCGGAACCTACACTTGTAGTAAAACATGAACAAGAATGGGTTAGCACAATTAAGTACTAAGTATGATAGCCATGTAAAAACATGCTTAAAATGGACATTTTATTTGAAAGTCATGATATATGCCATTTTGATAAAGCTTTATGAATATAAGCATAAGAGGCATAATATACAACCACAACCAACATACAAGTCATTTATCCACATTAGGACATAATCAACATATAAGCCATTACCTTCACATTAAACCTTCACCTCAAGTAACCCTCATGCTATACCTTATACAATGTATGAATAGCGTCCCATACCACCATCTACACTAAGGTACCACCTTAAGGTCACCAAAAGTGAACTTACCATTCAACCTTTCCATCCTTACACAATACTCATACGTAAGAGGCATAAAAATTACATAAGTCATAGCAATTCATACGGAGCATCACCTAAGACAACTCTAAGTCATACTTGTGCAATGTACAAGTAGCATCCCATACTACTACTCACACTAAGTACTCCTTTGAAATCACCATGGGCAAGGCACATTCATATAAAATAAGTCATAACAAGGAAGTAACTCATAATACAATCCAAGTATAGCATGCATCATTTACACCATCTCATTTATGAATATAAGAGTCAACATTCTTCATTAAATTTATTTAGGACACGTTCATACATTTAGCCATTAAGACTTAGAGAACTCACTATGACCCTCTCAAATCTTACTCGTGCAATGCATGGATGACATCCCATACAACCACCCACACTTCCTAGAACTCCTCAAGAAACCATAATGCACATCTCACATGATGGGAATAAGCGTTTAACCGACATAGACCATGCAAGCTAGACATGGAATCTGGTGTCATGAAACCCCACATCGTAAAGAGGTGGTCTACTTGCATAAGGAAGACCGGTTCATTAGCTTAGGTGGATCCACTAGCTAGACCTATGTGGGCACATAGTAATGGGATATGAAAGATGATTATTGAAATCCATCCTAACGTGGGGAGAACCTCCATTTTACAATATCCTCTCGGTGCTTAGCCTACATTCCTATAGAGTAGTTTCATTTACATTACATTATTGTACTTGAGAGGGCCACCAACATTAGGCCTATCGCCCCAAGATACATTACACATAAAAGAGCCACCAACATTATGTCTACCGCTTCATGGTACATTACAAGGATAGATCATTGACTTCCGTAGAAAGAGCCACCACCATTAGGTATACCGTGTCTAGGTTCATCATTTCACACAAGAAAGGGCCACCACCATTAGGTTTACCGCTTCGAGGTTTAACATTTCACACAGGGAAAAGCCACCACCATTAGGTTTACCGATCCAAGGTTTAACATCACATTAGTTCCTAGACTCCTTATGAAGGGCCACCACCGTTAGGTCTACCAATCCAAGGTTTATCATATAATACTTCATCATTCATTCATTCATTTATGAAAGGATACCAACATTAGGTCTACCAATTCAAGACATTAAGTCAATAAGTCAAGATACATTCATTATACAATAAAGGATGCCTAAGCCTACCAATTCAAGATATCAGAATCACCTTTACATTCATTTATACAAGAATAGGATACTGAAGGTTACCAATTCAAGCTATACAATTCATAGAAGAAACCCCTTCACATTCCATCATCATCATTCATGAGTGTTAATAGAGAATATACTTTCAATCATATTAGTATTACTATCTAAACATGATCAACATACTATCATTGAATCTACATACATATCCTTCACATCACAATCATACCTTGCCTTTCAAGGCCATGGATCATATTCACCCACACACCTTAGATCAATACAATTAGGCAAGAGTGATAACATAATTTCAACATTCTATATTCATATACTCTTAAACAATTCATATACTTCATAATCAATCAAATCCCAATCTCAAATCACAACTTAGGAATTTGGGGGAAAACATGGGTTCTAGGAAGAAATCATCTTAATTCATCCTTGAATCTACAACTCATTCATAAATCAATGCAATAAAGACTTTGGAAATCATTTAGAATTGAACCCATGCATAGATTGAAACTACGGTTTTTGGGGAAACTTTGAAGATTTGAAATCACTTTTGAAATTAGATCCTTGAAAGATAATAAGTCAAGGATGAAGACCATCATACCTTTATTGGAAGAATCCCACGAAAATCCCTTGAAAAACTTGAAGATTTGACCTTGGAAGCTCGAAGTCTTCACCTCCAATGAAAGTTTCTAGAGAGAACTTTTGGTGGGGAGGGGAGGTTTGTAATTTGGTTTTGAAATAATGAAGTCTAAAATATGTTTTAATACTTTAAAAACCCTTAAAAATACCATAAATAACTAATTACAAACGTCCCCCAACAAAACTAAACTTAACATGAATTTACCAAATGACCCCCATATTGGCCAACTTGGATAGAAAACTGGCACCAACCACGATGGACCCCATCCACGGTCCGTGGATGGGACAATGGGCCATCCTGTGCCCTAATGGTTTGTGGCTATGGCTTGGTTTTGGGGGCCATGACCTACGGAGGCCATCCATGGTGCGTGGATGGACCTATGGGACATGGTCCCTGAAATGACCCAAAAAGTTTTTAAAAATGTGCTTCGAAAGTTACCGGAAACTTGTTTAGCTATATATAAAAAAATCCATTTCGTTTTTCGAAAATCCGACTTCATATTCTTGTTTAGGGGGTCAAATTGAGTGGGAAATGGGTCTAACCCAAATTTTAGAGCAACCGTATCAAAATCCGAAATTTCCAAGTGAAGCCTTTTACGAGGGTCTACTTTGGAGGGTCATATCTCCTAGCACACAAATTATTGGGTGGCCAATAACATATCCATGGAAATACCTTTGAGTTAGCTACCTAACGCACTTCGTTTCACCTCATTCGGAGTTTGGACGAAGAAGTTATG